>JASCIV010000851.1:0-11258 GCA_030374735.1 Gracilaria caudata
GAGATATGTTGGGTCAGGATTTCGATTGGAAAAGCGTAAAGTATGAAGAGAGGATAAGAAGGCTCGAAGAACAAGTTGCGACCCTGAGAGCGTTCTTAGTACACGGTATTGAAACCGGCACTATTGGTCCTCGCAAGAAATCTTTTTCTAATCTTCTTGGGAGCCCATGCACACAACCAAACGCGTATAATCAAAACGAGATACATGAGTACTTGTGCACCTCGTCTCGGTGTTTCTGCATCAACTAAGTGGCCTTTATAGATACTATGCGCGCTAACAGCTCAGTGAATCGAGGGGGTCGGCGGTCTTGAGTTCTTTTCCGATGTGGATGCTTGCTGATTCTATTTTTCGATATCTTCATTCTTATGTGTGAGAGGTGCCCCATGCATTCGCGCAAATTCGACCTAGGCTGCCATTTTTCCTCGTACTACAATCTCTTGCGGGTTAAAAAGCTAAACACTCGAAGGTTTCATGTTACAGTCCAACTGTCTTCATCTGTACTGTATCCGGACAGACCTGCACAACGTCTTGTGACTAATATATATCATCAGCAGGATGATGAACTCGCGAACTTTTGAACGAAGGGTTCGACGAACCTCTCGAAACACATACGACATGCTTTCGTCACGTGCCATTGATGTGTTCCGTACGAGCGCGAAGCAATTGTCATAGGGCATGATTTGTGTAGGAAACCGTGTTCTGAGACTGTTATTTGACTGTTCTTATGTAGTCCTATATCTATTGCTCGTTTCTAACGCTTCGCAGTATATCCTCAGCAGCATCTACAACACCCAGCAAAAACGCAGAAAACGACTGCGCACCATTTCCGGGAAGAGTGTCTTCAATGAGGAAAGACTTGAACCATCCATCTTTGGGTGTACCTTCCCGACATATGACGCACTTTGGCGCGATTGGTCGGTCCCTTGTGCATTGTCCGCGTACCCGCATTACCGTACTAGAGTCCGGAGGCGGGTAGGGTAGGTCCTTTCTACTCGTCGCAGCATAGTAAATGACAACATCGGAAAAGGCATCGAGCAAGAATATCGGATAGCCGCTCTCCTTGACAGCAGCGAGTGACAATGGCAGTTCGCGATTGTTCTTCTCCTGAAGGCTAAGGAATGAGTACAGGCGCGGATACGCCGCGGCAGCTAGTAATTCCGGACTCAAGTCCTCCCAAACACAACGCAGCGCGGCGCGAGCATCTGGATTAACAGCGTCCTGGCGGAAAAGAGAGCTGCGAACAAGCCCAAATATAAGGCGTGGAATTGGTTGAAGCGCAGGATATCGAGTTAACTTTTCATCAACAACCGGAGCATCGCCGTCCACAGGAGTCTTGGCAGTCCTAGAAAGCAAAATTGCCAACCAGTCAAAGAGCAACATTCGCGCCGCAGTGATGCTTTGTTCATCTGCGGCTGCAATCGCTTTGTGGAACAGTAACGTGGTGAGAGCATTCGCGTCGGCCTCTTTCCTCACGGCTGAGCCTGATGCAGTGAGAGGATAAGACTGAGTCTGTACGCGAAGCACTCTCTGCGGAAGCGCGCCCGGTTCTATGAAAACGCCTTGAAACGCAATCTGTACACTAGCATGTCGCACAATGGGTGGCGGAGCTTGGTCATGCACGCGAAACTCGACAGCCAGAGTAGAAGTATGACCATGACAACTCAAGCGGTACACTTCGCGCACTTGACTATCTTGATACACTCCACAGCCATAAACGTCGGCAACCGCTATACTCGAACTGCTTCTCACGCGCAAAAGCCCTCGAACCACAGCTGGGTCATTGAGATGTTGCCACACATCCTTGGCCAAACTTTCCTCTCCAGTTTCATACAGAATGAACCTGCCGCCACTGATCTGCGCCAGCGGCGAAAGAGTGGCCACGTGCACGGAGGTGGTACAAGAAAAGTACATATCAAACATGGCGCCGAGCAGATTAGCTCGCACACCAGCCTGTTCATAGAACGTGGAGAGCGCTGTTGAAGGCTTGTCTGACTTGATATCTGGCGATTCAGATGGATGTTCAATGGCACCTTCGCCCAGATTGGGCTCGGTGGCAGCCATAACGACGACGCGCGCGGCCAGAAGCTGAGCGCTTTCAATCATGTCGAGGGCGGCGTTGACGGCAGCACCCAACGCACTCTTCGGGGAAGCATCTGGGTCGGTTCGAGTAGGAGGTTTGACCTTTCCCAGCATGGACACAATGGTATCGATGACATGAGGATTAGTGCGACGCAACCATTGATCCGCAGGGAACGCGTGCGACGCATTGACATCAGCATCATTCGCAGAAAGTGAGCGTAACAGGTTTGCACGAAGATCGAAAAGAGTAATGTTCTCGTCATACAATATGATTCCGACAAGAGATAAAGTATCCAACGACAACAACGACTGACGAATGGCCTGTCGAACCGCGTCCATAAACAACTGCGAGCCGTTCGCATCCACGACAAACACATACGCAGTAGGCGGCGGAGTGATGATATTCTCAACAGGCAGATCATAGATATGTCTAGAAAGCTCCGGCACTATATGCAAAGCCTCCTGTTCCGCCAATAACACCGGCGAATACCGTTGCGGCAACACATTCGAAGTGGAACAAAGTGCACACCGCCAATACCGCGCATTCATACTGCACACGGTCGCAACATAAGCACGACACGCCGAGCATCTCGGAATGGCCGTAGAGGTAGTAGCAGCCGCCGCCTTGTAAGAGCGTAGCGCCGCGGCCGGCAACGAAGCCTCATAAGCCGCGGTCGAGCGCGGCGGCGGCGATGGAGAAAGCGGGGTCACCAACACACCACACGGCAACGCCGCGCGTGCCTGCACAGCCGCGCTGGTCGGAACGCGTGCGCTGGTCGGACGTAGCATCGCTTCACGCGTCGCCCACGCACTCTTCGTGCCTCCGCCGTTCTCTTCGCGCCTTGTGCGGCGCGCTCGAGCGCTTCAGCGCGAGCGGAGCGGAACAAAGAACAAAGATCGCTGTCAGCTGTGTGACCAGCTGGTGGCACAACAAGCTTGGCTTGACCAGTCACGCGCGGTGTCACGCCGCGTGAAACGCCTCTCTCTCGCCGCTCAACGTCTGCGTCACGCGCGCAGCCCATCGACGGCGTCGATTCGACGCGCGCCGTCGCCGAACGCAAGCGCGATGCGTCTGGAAGAGCTTTCGTTATCACCTGCCGCGCTTCACGCGCTCCGCGCGGCCGGCGAGTCAGTCGAGTCCCTGCTCTGCCACCGCACAGACTCCCCTCCCCCCCATCTTCCCCCCATCGTATTTCACTCCGCACTCCACGCCATCCACACGCTCGCCACACGTCCATCGCCCTTACCACTCTTGTCGACGCACTTGTCCTCCGGCTGCATCACCTTCGACGCTCACACCGGTCTGCGCGAGCGCGCGGTGGTGCAGATTTGCGGCCGTTCGCGCGCGGGCAAGACAGTGTTGTGCGTGGCGTTGGCGGCGGCGATGCTGCGACATGGTCAGCACGTGGTGTGGATGGACAGTAGCGCGGGACAGTGGCAAGTGCGTGCGGCGGTGCGTCGATGGGCGTGTGTGAATCGGCTCACCGTGATAACGGTGTGCTCAGTGTCGCAAGCGTTGCGCGAGTTGGCGCGACTGACGGAGCAGTTTCACGTGTTGTCGATGGAGCCGAAACCTCGTTTGCTCGTGTTTGATTCGCCGGCAGCTTTGCTTGCGCCCGTGCTCGGCTTGAAGGGCAGTGCTGGTTGGAGTGGTCATGTTGCAATGCAGCATCTTACAGCTGCTATCAATCACTTCGTCACACTTTCGGCGGCTACCGTATTGCTTACCAACAGAGTGGTGGACGGGGCTACTCGTCCCGCTCTGGGAAACATCTGGAGTGCGTTTGTTGACGAGCAGTTGCTGCTGCAGCGTGTGCAAACCGACGATGAAGAGCGCTTGGAGATTGGCGTTACCAAAACGTCCAAGAGATCTGCAGCTTGCCACTTCTCGTTGCTAATCACCGAAAACGGCATCACTGACAACCACGTCGAGCGCACACAAGTCACGCAACAGTCGTCGCCGCCGTAAGCAACCCCAAAGTATCACTTTATTCCAAGCGCTGCTCGCCGGGCAAGTTCCACAGCACCGATGATGCCCATTCTATTGCCGTATTCACTAGGCACAATGTACTTGTGGATGTCCTTGGTGAGTCTGTCAATGGGCAGGTATTCATTATTGATTCTGAGGAAATGTGCGTGGATCTTCTCGAACAATGAGCTTCGCTTCATCACACCGCCTGACAACACGATCACATGCGGCGACGCAATCATGCAAATGGAGTGACAAAGCTGTGCTAAATAATAGGCCACGTCATCCCACGCCGGATGCTCGTCGGAAACAGACGCCAGATTGTTTGGTTGCACGCCCGCTCGATCCGCACAAGCTTTGGCACTGGCCATGGATTCCACGGAAAGCGGGTGATCAGAGAGCCAGCCGGGGTAATCATCAAGACGTTTTCTCAGCGGCATTATATGCCCTCCTTCTGGGTGCATGAGCCCGTGTATCGGCTTGCCGTGTACGACCATTCCAACTCCAATTCCCGTGCCCACGGTGATGTATGCACAGCTATCACCGGTGTGATTGCCGTAACGCAGCTCCGCTAAAGCCGGCGCATTCACGTCTGTATCAAAGCCAATGGGAACATTGAACTCTTGAAAAAATGACAACACGTCGGTGTGTCTCCAGCCCGGCTTGTTGGTGGAAGTGACATAACCGTATGTGGGCGACGAACGATCAAGATCCAGCGGCCCAAACGACGCAATACCGAGCGACACAAAGGGAGCATGTGTGCGCAGAAAACGCACGAGATGCGAGAGAGTTGTGTGGGGATCGGTGGTACGTACCTCGGCGGAATCGACCAGAGTAGTGGGATCGTCGGAAAAGGCAAGCGCGGCACGACAACTGGTGCCGCCTAGCTCGACGGCGGCGAGCAGCGAACTGGGCGAAAGCTCGTGAAGCTGATCGGCTGTGACCGAGAGCCGCGACGATTTACGGTGATGGTAGAGATGGGTGAGCGCGGCACCAGAGGCAAAGGCGGCGGCGAGCGCGGCGCCGCGCCAGGCAGGAGTGGGAATGGCGCGCATTCGGGCGCGGCGGGAGCGGAGCGGGACACAAACACGCGCAGCTGAAGGCGACGCCACGGGAGAGGAGCGCAATGGGCGGCTGTGGTGACAATGATGACGAGGGCGTTTGCCGCGCGAGCGGATGTGCAGATGTGACTCGCATCATGCGAGGTGGTGCGCGTCGAGCGTGACATGGATGACGGGCCGCGTGACGGGCGGAGATTCGCGCTGACACTGGAGCGGCGCTGCGGCTGTTGGCGGATCGGATGCGGGGCGGTGGCCAGTGGGGGGGCACCAAGTGGCGCGGCTTGCTGGTCACGCCGGTGCTGTGCGCCAATGGCGCTGCGTGAGCGCCTTGTGAAGCGCTTCCCGCTGCCCCATGTGACGAACTTAGTTGCAGCTGCTACCCGTCTCCGTCCTCAACGATTCAGTTCGTCGTTGGTGCTCGTTGCGCTTAGTGTCCTTGTGATTTCCTCTGCGTTTCTTTTTGGTGCTTCACTGTGACGGAGATATGGATCGCTCTGATAGTCGTCCGCAGGATGTTATCGCGCTGTTCGACGTCGATGGCACGCTTACGTTGCCGCGTCTCGTAAGTGATTTGATATCGGCTCGTTTGCTTGCTCGCGCAAGTTTGCTTTGTTGATTGCGTTTGACTGCTTTACTGACTGCGAGGGTGTGTGTTGTGATGCGAAGACCGCCACTAAGGAGATGATCGATTTCCTGGCCGAGCTGCGCAAGTCTGTCATCGTGGGCATGGTGGGCGGCTCCGACCTCAAGAAGCAGAAGGAACAGCTTGGCGATGATGTGCTTGATATGTTCGATTACACTTTCTCGGAGAATGGCTTGGTGGCATACAAGGGTACTGAACTCATTGCTGAGGCAAGCATCACCGCACATCTTGGCGAACAACGTCTGCAGAAACTTATCAACTTCTGCCTGCATTACATTGCGGACTTGGATATTCCCGTCAAACGCGGCACTTTTGTGGAGTTCCGAAAGGGCATGCTCAATGTGTCGCCGATTGGAAGGAATTGTAGCCAGAAGGAACGTTGTGAGTTTGAGATTTATGATAAGCAGGCCAAGGTCAGAGAACAGTTTGTGGGGGTGTTGAAAAAGGAGTTTGCCGAATACAACCTCACGTTTTCGATTGGAGGACAAATATCCTTTGATGTGTTCCCTACTGGTTGGGATAAGACTTATTCGTTGCAGTTTGTGGATCACATTAAGGAGATTCACTTCTTTGGGGATAAGACGTATCCTGGAGGCAATGACTATGAGATTTATGAGTCGCCGCGGACCATTGGTCATAGTGTGAAGAACCCGGATGAAACCATGGAGATTTGCCGCGAATTATTCATGTCGTAGCGAGCTGTGCGTACCCTTGTACTTGTGTTTTGCGCTGTCTCTGTGCTCGCCAGTTCGGAGACATGCTCTGCGTAACTTATAGCATGCCGCATGGAGCACTGCTACCTCATTAAATTAAACACAATTCGCTTGTAAATCAAATGGCCCGTTGAGCAGCTGTGACGTCATCGCCATCCACCAACAATCCCCCACACGAAAAGACGACACCTACCATTCGAGCCCTGGCTTCCCCTGTGCCAGTTCCTGGAACGGTCGCTCCTCTGGACGAGCGAACTGTCATACTGCTTCCTCGTTCAAGATCGCTTTCTTTCTGTAGCTCGCTCCTGCCTTATATCCAGTTGCCGTGCTTCTGCCCGTATGAACGCAATGGTTGAAGGCGACGAAGCCACGCTTCAACCAGCACAAACAACCGCGCACGATGCAACCAGCCCCTCACCCCCTGGCGTGAGCCCAGAACGCGCTCGTATGCAGCCTGGAAGACAGCCGATCACGCGCTACAACTCGCTCAGCGTCAACTTTCGTCCACCCCGTACTACCGAGCCCATCCGTGGTACGCTGCAGATCGTCGAGCATGACACCGGTGCTAAAGACGATCTGTGGAGCATACAGATTAACCTCATATGGCGTCCGAGGGGCGTCGAAGCGGAGCAAGAAGAAGGCTCTACTGACGTCAAACCTGTCAAGGTTTCCGTTGATGACTTTCTCACCATTCGTAAGCATTTCACTCTCCCGATTCCGGTTCTCACTATCCATCTTAACGGCGGCCGATTGCTAGGTGACTTTTACTTTCCGAATGGCCCGGATGCCGCTATGGCGTTTTTTCATACTTTGCGTGACTACGTCGAACCTCTTGAGATAAGTGATGCCTTCAAAGCAGGTGATCTGTGCGCCATCGAATCTAAGAATCGTATGCGTCGTGTTGCACCTTCCTTGAAAGATGCGGACGATGCAGCTCATGGCGAAGACTTTGCAGATCTGTTGAGCGACTTGAGCATTGGAAACAGCACGTCACGTAGAAGGGCTAATGCGCCTAGACGCAATCGTTCTGAAGCGTCACGGGAAGATATTGGAATCATGCTTCTCTCACAGTTTGCACGAGTGACACAGGTAGCGCGCGAGATTGGTGACGGCATATCTACTCTGTTGGATGAAGAAAAAAGGATAAAAGAACAACAGCGCAGAGAACGAGAAAGCGCTGCTCGTCGACGTGCGCTTGATATATATGCAGAAGTTGTTGCAAGCTCTAGCGAAGAAAGAGAACTTCCGCGTCGTTTGGAGCTTGATCAACCACGCGGCGTACCGGTAAGTATGGCTGCTTGGCACGAATCGCTTGATGAAAAAGGTAAGTTAGAAGATATTGAGGTTATGAAACGAGCCATTTTCGCTGGAGGTATTGAGAGCGATGCACGCCCTGAGCTTTGGCCTTTCGTTCTTGGTTTTTATGGTTGGGATTCAAGCTCTGAAGAACGTGCTAAGCTCCTGGAGAAGAGACGCGCAGAATATAACGAAATGAAGAGCAAGTGGGAGGCTTTAAGCGTTTCTGCGAAAGCCGAAGAAGATAAATCTCTTCTTGACGATCCACAAGCAATTACTGTCGATCGACGACAAAGGGTGAGCACTAAGCATGCCGATTATCTTGAAATAGAAGAGCAAATAGAAAAAGACATAATTCGTACTGATCGAAGCGTGGACTTGTTTCTGCAGGATGATAGCGAAGCTACATTGGCCATGGGAATGATCTTGAAGCTGTACGCCTCATACGATAAGACAATCACATATTGTCAGGGCATGTCAGACTTTCTTGCCCCAATTTTATATGTCATTGGGATCCAGGAAGAGGCCGTTGCTTTCTGGTGTTTTGAGTCGCTCATGCGGCGTATTGAGGCCAATTTTAGACATGATCAAAGCGGAATGCGTCGGCAGCTTGCGATGCTTAGACGTTTGATGGATGTAGCGGATCCCGAATTATCCGAGTTCTTCAAACAAACGGACCCGGAGTACTACACATGTTTCAGATGGATCTTAGTGAGATTCAAGAGAGAATTTCATTTTGATTCCATATGTCGTCTATGGGAAGCGCTTTGGACCCGATCTGTCGGGGGGGATGATCTACATATTTTTATAGCTGCGGCGCTTCTCATTGCCCAACGTCGAGATCTTCTCAAGTTAGAAGAAGGTGCTTTCGACCAATTGCTTAGATATATCAATGACATGAGCATGCGAGTCGATGAGAGCTTTGCTCTACGAGAGGGGGAGATTTGTTTCCTCAAATACGGTGAACACAGTTACGTAATTTCGTGAAAGTAGGCATTGTAGCTAACTTTCTTAACTCCAAACTTGGGTAAATTCTGATTGTCGGAAAGAGTTTCATGACAGGTTGTAGGAGGACAGAGCAAATAATCCACTGCTCATGAGCCCACGTTTGAAAACGAGAAGGATATGCTTCCATCAAAGATGGCCCCGAATTCATTGCGAAGTCGATCCGCGAGGCAGTGGCCATCTCTGGTGCTCACCCAGTGATTTATATTTGGATTCCATGCATAGCGCCATGGCCCTGAGGAAGGAGAGCTCAACCAAATTTGTCTGTTTGGCGTCTGCGTGTTTAGGACATAAGTGCCGTTGTCGCCTAAAGAAACAGTGAGGACCCCCTGACTAAGTTCGACGTCGAAGTCTTCCGGAGAATTATCTGAGTTGAAGCCCAGGTCAGACACAACTTCGCTTATTGCTTCAAGTGATGCTTCAGCAACAGCAGAAAACTCATGTTCAGGCCATTCTTCGCCCATCACACCTTTAAGAAAGGATTCTGTAGAAAGGTGACGGACATAGGTTCCAGTTTGATTGCTTCTCAGTCCTGATGGTGCAATACACGATTTGTTTTGATGGCTGTTGATAATATTCTTCCCTTTGAAAGCCCAATGTGAGCTTAAGACCGATGCGCATGACTTCGAGAATGGCAAACTAATGAGGTTCCGCTTTTGTGTCCCGTTAGATCGGAGTGCATCCATCTCAGAGAATCGAAACAGCGATAGCGCTCGGTATAAGGGTCTTCTGTTCATTGGGTTTGATCAAATCCAGCAGAATCTGCTCCGTAGTGGAAACAAGTCTGAATTGTATGGTAATCGGCCTCGATCGCATTGAATGCTACCCTTCGTAGATCCCTATTACGATACTGTACGAGGTAAGATGAAGAGGTTATGAGGGACACCTTCCGACAACAATTTATCTTTTTCAGGAGACCAAATTTTCATGACAACCTCTGGAAGGACCTCGACAATAACGGCTTTAACGAGTTAACCTCCATGGAGCCGGGATAGGATCCCTTAGAATGCACGTTTGCACAAGCAAGGGTAGTTCTTTACAAGCATTCTCAACATCCGGCGGACTGGTCTCGCAATCCTTTTCGCTTTAATGTTCGCACTGGCTATACATCAAAATAAGAACATCGTGAAATCGAACTGCTACTTTCTTCGATGCTCCTTTACAAGAGTAACTTATTTGTCGACATGTCTGCTTCGGAGACAAAAGGAAAGATTACCCAAAGGAAGCCCTCCGTTCGTCTTCTGTGAAGAAAGCAAAGGAATTCCCCCCTCCTCCGCAGCGCGTCCATTCCGTCCGTCGCGGTGTGTTGAAGATTGCAAGCAAAGTCAATACAGGGAAATAGGGAAAATGGTCGGGTTTGCAATCCTCTCGCTCTCTCTCTCTCTCTCTCTCTCTCTCTCTCTCTCGCTCTCTCTTTGACAGGTGCAATAATTCAATTGCTACTTACTGCAGAACGTCTCTATTGAAGAAAACGCTCCCTCACCAAGTAAACTAACATTTGCAAATTCGGAAAGCTGAGGAACAAGAACCGATTCGAGAACATTTGGAAGTAGACCTATAAGGCCGCATACCATGGAATCTGATATTTATAATCGTGGTTGCGAATGTACACAGTAATCGCAGTCGAGTTGCGAACTGAGCTCTACATGGCAATCATGGAGTGCAATAATGATTGTTACAGATTGCAGCCGTGAGTGGGAATGAAAAGTATGGGAACATTAAAGGGCCTTGGATTCGGGGGTTCCTTTGAGGATGCTCCTCTCTCTCTCTCTCTCTCTCAGCCAATTCAAGCCGTTGTCTTGACAGACGAAACAGTCAATCACCACTCGCGACCATAACCGCAGTATGGCTACCAACTTGTAGGAGTATATAAAGCAGAGCACAGGAAGTTGAGCAGGAACACTCTCCTGTTATCCTTGACAAGCTCGGAGTAAGATCCTCACCTCTACAAAACGTTTTTGAGTTAGAAATCCCATCATCCACTGCAGTCAAATACGCTACACCTCAAATCTTTTCCTATCTTTCGTCACATCAACAGCCTCATACATATCCCAGAGGCGCTCATAATGACCGCAAAAAACTCTTCTCCAATGCGAAGCGTTTGAATAGAGTTTGAGATATTGTTTTTGCTTTTCTCTCTTTGAGCTGTGTTGGGACTGCAATCAGATTGCAAAACTGAGATCGGATTGCAATCTGATGGAAAAGAAGTCACTGATTGCAACTGGGATTGCTGGGAATGTGGAGTATTGCAATTGAGATTGGAGGGGGGCGACTAGATTGCAATCCGTTGCAATCCGATTGTCCCAACCCCTGGGGCGATCATCGCCGATGACTCGTCGGAATTAGGAATATATGCACATATGACATCAACACGAAACTCCTTGGACATTCAGAACGTGCGATCCTTTAGGTACACATCTACAAGGTAAGAGACTGGTGTGCAGTTGCCGACCCGGTGTACTGAACACGGTGGATCATTACGTTCTACGATG
>JASCIV010000852.1:0-10986 GCA_030374735.1 Gracilaria caudata
ACAGGAGGGCTCTGTTCAGAGAAGCTATCGCTCGCGAGAGCAAGGCTCGAACACCTTGACAGGTCATTCCCCGATCGGGGTTTGCACCACAATTCTTTCCCCATCTTTGGGTTTCTTTCGTGGTTTACTCCGGTGCTCCGTGCCCTTACAGACACGTCGCACTCACCAATACGTGGTATATCGTACCCTCGTGGAGGACCATACACACACATTGTGGATATCTACCGTGTTGCACGTGCTTCGCTACACTCTCCCCGCTTGGCGTGAGGGCGTACCTCGGCCTAACAACCCGACTTCGTCGTGTACGTCCGGAGAGGCTCCGTCGCTGGTCTACGTCACTGAGGGGAAGATCTCGAACGTCTTCGTGGTGTTTTCCGGTCTTTTCCGTTGCAATACAAGGAGGAAGGGGCGGTGCCTGATCCTCGGCTCGACGCACCCTTAGACCTTCGCGGTAGTCGTGACTGGTCCATTAGGTGAACTGATGATCTGCAAAGTTCTCTTTCCAGTGATTCTTACAAACCAAGCGGTAATTCCTCTTCCAAGGCCTTCCTTTCGGATTTTTCTGTTCAAACCAATTGGTGATCCAAAATTCTAAGTCGGAAGACAATAATGTGGTATAGCCAAAGCCTGGCTCTCGGGTACCAATAGGTTTTCGTGTAGACGCGGTGCTAGGGAGCGGATCGGTAGCTCAACCTAGAAGGCGGAGAGAGAAGTACTAACAAGGTATGCGGTAGCACAAACCACTAGGGGCGAATAGTAGTCGGCCGGCAGGTCGAACCTGCTCGGTAGACGCAGTACGCGAGGCACGACGGACTAGTAGAGCCTTAAGTAATCGGGCTGGACCGTTAGGTGAACTGTAGAAACCTGTGGGTCGTAGAGTTAGCGAGAAGGTGCTTGACTTTGCAATGTGGTAGACCAGGAAACGGTGCACTCACCTTAAGGGTGAGTGCAGCTCAGTCTCCGCCGTGGCACGCTACGTGTGCCACGTAAGAAAATGCACTGCTGTAGTGCGTCTCGCAGCTATTGTCTACCGATTGCGGTAAAAAGCTATCTTATTTCCTATGCCGTTCTTACCCACGTGGAATACCTATACGCTCCCACCTTGCTGGCATCGCTCGCTGTATTACATTTCCAGAAAGAGAGCTATCTGCTCTGCTACCCTATGAGAGGGAGGTTTTGGACGCCTTGGTGGTCTTTTTCCCTTCGGGTCATTGCACTACACTTCTCAGACAGAAAAGATTCATCAATTGCCGTTGAATGTAAAATTTCCTGATCTTGACTGCAGATACCGCCATTGTCAGCCCCGCCTTCGAGACAAAAAGAAAAAAATTTTCGATTCCGTTGTACCACTTCTCTTTTGGAACACTATGAGGCGGTTCTTTAATTTAAATAAATGAGCATATTTGAACAGGAATTCACTATTAATGAAAATCGTGCAAATACGTATTGCTTTCTTCAAAACCATTTGAATAACTACGGTTCAAAGTTAGAAAAACGTTAGTTTTTTCAAAATCTACATAAAATTTATTAAATCTGCCTTTTAAGACTCTAACATTGATTGTTACCTTCAATAGGCCACGAAAATTCCTCTGGGGTTGTAAAAGCGGTTAACTCAAATTTAAACTAATTAGGTATTTGAAATACTAATAAACATTTTTGATTTGATTAGAAAGTAAAAGAAATTATTTAGAAAGGTGTTAAAAGTTAAAGATCGTTGAAGGTTTGTAATAAGTTTAAAACTTTTTTGAATCAGATTTTGGAGAAAATTTTTTTTTTCCTTCATATTTCAGGAAGTCATTTGATTTGTTGCGCCAATGAAAAGGATAACACAATAAACCCTAAGTTTATTTGTGAAGAAACTTGTATCAAGTTTTATTGCGTTTATAATATAATTGTATGCTGTTTAAAAATGCTCAGAACAACAGTACTTTAACTTCGCAAAAATAGGTTTTGTTAAATTTTGAGAATGGTATCTTTTCTGACCAATTTTTAACGTTAATATGCAATGAGAACGGTGGGGGGTTATCATGTTTTCGTTATCTAGGAGTTCGTAAAGGACGAAAAGGTCTCTTGAGTCCAACACACTGGAGCCTTCTGGAAACTTAGAATAGAAGAACGTGATTTGGAACTTTGAACAGGCTATCGATTGAACGCATTCTGAATTCACAACTGCACCAGAAGAAAAAAAAAATTACAACGATAGTGAATCACTCACAATCTACTGGTGAAGATTTTTTTGCGCTATTTAACCGAAATGACAGCTAAGAAACCTTTTCTTCTCAGAAAGACTGTGAGCGACCTGAGTCAAACGCTTTAGAAGAAAAGCAATGGTTTTTGTCTTAGTTAGAAATAGTCGACGATCGTTTGTGTAAGCAAGCCACTATCTCTGTAACTTTGTATATATATTTCGAGAGTAATGCCATTGGGTTCTAGTTATATGGCAGTCTTTTTATGCCTCTTCCGATGCGGAGCCTCCAACGAACATGTGCTCGAAATTTGAACAACCGTCACGCCGAGTTTCAAAGGTAGCATTCAGCCCGTTTCAAACATGTCAAATGGGGTTTCAGGAGGCTCTCAGTAGCTTATAAAAAATAACGTAATGTGAACTTTCAATGTCACTCTTCCAAAATTCTCTGGCGTACCCTGGATACTGCAGAGTTTTTAAAAGCTTTGAATGGTATGCAAAATCTAGAAATTGAAAATGTAATGGCTATTACTTTCTTAGTATACTACCGCGTTAAGATTTATGGAACCGAAATAGGCGAACATTGGCTCTGGGAAGTGAGGTTTGGTTTACAGAAGTTAACTCTTTTGATTCCCGAGCAAAGGCAAACTGTACAATCATGCACACTTATGGGGCCTACTACGGTAATTTTATCTGCTTCTCTTACCTGAATGAAGAGGTCAGGTAAGTATTTTTGGGCGTAACCAACGGACAAGCCCCAGATTTCTCAAGTTCTCTAATGCTCTTTGTTGAATAATCGGGTATTTTAAATGAGAAGTGGATCAAATGAGTTTGATACACTACTAGTAGTGTTCAACGCAAGGCCCTTGCGTGGAAGACTCTTCTGCAAGATGTATGAGGTGCAACTACAAAAATGTTGTTCTTGACTCTTTTTCTGAGAAGAGGATTCATCGCTATCCTTTCAGCGATGTGTCATGCTTCCAAAGCCCATACTCTGCGTCAAGCACTTTGCAACGGAAACGCAGTTTTTGACATCAACCCCCGAGCCACTGGTTCGCAGCATCCGCAAGGGTTACGTGTCTCCGGCGGGAGACACGTAACGTTTGGTGGATGCTGCGAGCGTATGGCATCACCAGAGGGGAAGCACGCCGTGGAGCAAAGCTAGCACTGCGGCATGACAATGTCATCAATGAAAACAGAGATAAGAACCTTTTCCAAATTAAGTTACCCGCGGCACCCCTGTGACAAGGGTATTGATAGCTTGGACAAACTCCTGTGCATTGCTTTCATGCGGAGGGAGATCACGGAAACCTAACTTTATGAAGACAGCTTCGACAAACAGGCATTTGTCATAATATTACATTGCTACCAGCGCACGTGAGCGCAATGCACGTGTTGTATGTACGGTATGTATGTTGTGCAACATGCACGCAGCCTTCGATGTCAGCCAACGGCAGCCGTGGAGGAAGAAGTGCTGGCCCGGCTGGCTTCGCTGTTTGGACGGGAATCAGTCTTCTTGATGTTCCCACGGCGTTTGGGCCTCCAGTGCGGGCCCTCTGCTGTACGTGTAGCGGACGTTGGGGAACGCGAGCGTTGGATGCGATTAATCGCGGAGATGTGAAAAAATCAGCGCACCTTTGTTGATCGCGACGAAAACGGCGTGTGCCACAACGTGTGCTGACAGTTTTGGAGCGTCGCTGATAACGGTAACTTAGGAGGATCGAACAAGCATTGTGCTCGTATAAAACTGAACCAATAAACACTCGTTATACACAGGAAACGGTGCGTGCTACTAACTCAATAGTACGCTTCCTTCATACACTTTATAGATTTGGGCGACCAAAATCAACGCAGCTGCGTGACGGACGTCATTTGTACCATCGCCAATCATACGATGCAAAATGTTTGTCGAGCTCGAACACGTCCTTGCTTGCCGCAGTGCAGTTCAACAGATAATAAAAATTTTACCCTAGCTTTCGCGTTGAGTTTTTGTTGCGGAGCACGCCGCGAGAATGACGTGCGGTGCAAGCCAGCGTTGATCGTCGATCGTCCGTCTTTCAAACGGCTGAGTTTCCAACTATTCGCTTACATTTCTTTCACCTCTGATACACACGTCGTCCAAATTACTGCGCCAATCCAGTCGATGCCCCATAGACAGTACAGAATACTCGCATCACGAAGATGTGTGGAGTTGAAGGCACCATTCTACAACTCAAATGGATTTCAAATGAGTTCTCATTCGATTTTATACAATCCACTGTCAACAACATGTTCCCGATCCTATAAAGTCTGTCACCTGCGGCGGAGCGAAGTGTTTCTTTCCACCACTCCCCTCGCAAGCGCTCTGCTCTCCCTCTACCGATACAGTGCGTGTTCATCATGGCCTTTTCGTACTTCTTTTCGGCTGCCATTGTGGCTATGCTTCTGGCCTCTGCATCTGCCTCTCCGGTAACGCGAACAGGCTACTACAAGCCGCAAGTCCCGGATCCCACTCCCACTCCCATCCCGGACCCCACGCCCACTCCCATCCCCGATCCTACCCCTACCCCGGATCCTGACCCAACACCAACACCAGTTCCTGACCCAACCCCAGATCCTCCGCGGCGCAAACCGAAGCGCACACCTGACCCCACTTCCAATCCGACTCCTGCTCCGGCGCCGGCTCCGGCTCCGGCCCCGGCCCCAGCGCCCGCTCCCGCTCCAGCGCCCGCTCCAGCGCCCGCGCCCGCGCCTGCGCCCGCGCCGGCTCCGGCACCTGCTCCAGCACCGGCCCCGGCGCCAGCTCCGGCTCCGATTGTTGCAATCCCAGTAATCGATCTCGGAACAGCCATTGGCGGAGCTGGTGGTGACGGAGGAAGCGCAAGTGTGATCGGCGCAATAGTGACGGGTGGATTTGGCGGAGACGGAGTCTCTGGAAGTGGTGGCGTTCTCAACGCGGGAGCCATATTGGGCGGCACTGGTTTTGCTGATCTGGTGGTGGGTAATGGAGCTGTCGGCGCTGTGGACGGAAATGGAACTATCGTCGGAAGCGTGACTAACACCGCCGTGGCTGGAAACGGAGGCCCTGGTGGAGCGGCCTCCACTGGTGGATCTGGTGGTGGCTTTGGTGGTGGCGGTTTCGGTGGTGGTAAGAAGTATTAGATGCTACAATCTCGCTGGCGCCAAGGAGCAAGCTTAGTTTCGAGCTAGTCGCTTGTATCCGACTCGCAGCGCATTCTCTCAAGTAAATTGTTTGCAAGCTGAGCAGTCTGCAGACTGTGCTTTCGCAGGATTGCTGTTCATCATCCCCTCCCTGTATTCCCTTGTGCTATTATTGCAGATGCTAAGGAAACAAGAAACTACACATCTTGGATGTCCTGGCAGGACAGTCTTGCAGCGCAACGTGAAGGGTTGTGTTTCTCACGTATGACATTTTTGAAGCACGCACAGCAGATATGAATGTAAGCCGGTTGGAAACCGTTGGGTGCGGGCCTTGTGCGCGTGCTGTGTGTGCTTTTGCCAGGCAGATGAGTTTTGGACACGTAGATAGGTGGCAAAGGTTGCACTCTGACCGAGCAACCGCGAATGTGGTAAAGTTAGCACATATACGAGGTTGGATGCGGTTCTTCTGGAGTTCACTAAAGGAGTTCTGGCACCTGAGTTCTAGTCTGGGCACCGGTCTCAATGCAAAATACCCTTGCACATTCATGTACGAGTCGGCCGAGAGTACATTCACAAGGAGCAAAATGTGGACTGCTGAAAGCATGCGCTACTGGAAAGGCATTAAATGTTTGGCCTCAGGCTTGAACACGGCTCCCGCGCAACAGGTGTACGCGGAAGCTTCAAAATTGGTTCGTTTGTGGCGCAGCACGGAAGGAGTGCGACGCGCAGATGCCGCATGTTGCGCTGCGGGCAAATGCAGCGCGAGAGCGTTACCTTCGTAAGAAAGGCGAGCGAATGTTTGTTGCCGATCGCACATTCGTTCGCTGCGGACGAGAGCCGTGATGAAAGTTCAGTTTTTTTTGTTGTACGACTGTACCTGCGCGTATTATTGACGTTGAGCACGATGGCTGCACATTGCGCAACATGCGGGGAGGCAAAGCGGCTCCACCAGAACGCGGCGTTGACCGCGTGGCATTGATCGCGCTCGATGGGAGCAGCGCCCCCGCTTTGTCGAATGGCTCGGATACTGCTACTGGTACGGTTACGAAGGTACCCTTTTACTACCGTCGTGGTGTTACAACGGTAAGCAGCATGTCGGAAGATGACGTGGAATTGCTCTTGCTTTTTCTTTTCTTTCATACGCCGAGGCGACACGTTTATCTACTTTCTATTTGGTGGTCAGCTGTGAAGGTGAACATTATTTTCATTTCTCTGAGCAACAAGTGCATCGCTCGTCTCTGGTCTCCTTGCGGAATTTTTGAAGATACGCTGCCATACGCGTCTCAAGACCAAAGTCAGAGTGTGCAGACGAACCGCTTTCGTGGCGAGCACAAAGGTACGAAGGTACCCCGGTTGATTCACTCCGTTCACGCGCGTTCCAAGTTTTTAAAAGCCATGGAAGAGATGATTGATTGTTGGTCACGCTCTGAGACTGTAAGTGAAGGTTTTTTCTAACGCGCTTCGTCAGGTCTCACTACGACAGCGTCGGCTATGCTCTTTACATAGAAGCAACTGCAAATGTCATAAAAAGGCACCAATTTGGAGTAGCCTGCATCAAAACAGTTGGCTTCATTCTTTCTGCATCCTCTTTTGACACATGCATGCGTAGAGCCGCGAACTGGCCGTCCCTGCATTTGTTCTTCTGTTGCAATGCGCTTTGTTGCATCGCACTTTGTTGCATTGCACTCGCGCAGATGGAGCAGGCCTACACCCCATTTCCCCTTCTACTGTCGATACTGGTGCACAAAACTGACGAAGGCTCCAGAGAATCTACTATACGTTCATGAATGTATATTGATGAGAAGTAGGCCATTACATTCGGGCACTTACAATTGTATGTGACCCAAAATCGAGATGGCTGTTCTCGTGTTGAATTTGTTTCCCGATGGCAACATGGTTGTCTCTGTTCCCCAATACGGTATAAGGAGAACAATTACTCTTCTAACAACTAAAGTTGTTAGGAGAATGAAGAACATAACAACCTGACGTGAGCAAAACTAGGTAGCCTACGCTAATATGTTGGAGCCTTGCTTTTCTTGAGATGCGCACGTAGTAACATATTGTCAAAAGCAAGACTCTTGTCGAAGGAGCTTCGGACAGCAATGGGAATTACTGAACAACCAATTAGTGTGAATGTGCCATCAAGGAACGCAAGTGTTTTTGCGCGTGTTGTTACACGAGATCAAAGCAGCGTGCTTCAGCTCTCTTCGTCACTTGCAATAAGGAAACAAACTCGCCCACGTCAAGCGTGTCTCACAGATCATCGCGATTGGTTGCACTTGGTCGCGTCTTGTTGCCGTTGACTGCCACTGTCCAGTCAGCGCTCGACTTCAGCTGTGGTGGCATTATTTCATTCCGCAGCGCTTTTACTGTAAACTATAACCCGCATTTGTGACGTTCCGCATCCACCACCCCTCCCTTTGTGAAGCCTGGCCTTTGAATGCATCTTTGACTTGAATCCTGAGCAATAGTGCCAACTGAAAAAAAGCGCATCGTTCCTCGTGGAACAGTGTCAATCCGATGAAAGCCCACATCGTTACCACCACGCACAGCCGATTCCCCCCCGCAAAATCCC
Source organism: Gracilaria caudata (assembly GCA_030374735.1). Taxonomy (NCBI): domain Eukaryota; phylum Rhodophyta; class Florideophyceae; order Gracilariales; family Gracilariaceae; genus Gracilaria; species Gracilaria caudata. The sequence goes on from JASCIV010000852.1 coordinate 7,902, forward strand.
CTGTTGCGCACACCCATCTCCTCCGATGCACTCGGTTGGGAACTCTATAAAACGGTGAGACGGGGCCCTGCCTCTTAGCTCTTCAACCCAACCCTTTCAACATTCACATCACTCATCCATCCATCCATCCAAAGCCGTTCAGTAATTTGTTCCCTAGCCAATTTGTCAACAAAACCCATTCAACTATGAAGTCCGCCTGCCCCCGAACCGCATTCTTCTTCGTTATTGCCACCCTCGTGTCCCTCTCCGTCGCTGCTCCACGTGCAGAAGGACAGAAACCGCGACGTGACCTGCCAGTCTCACCTACAGATCTCTCTCTCCGTCCGAAAACTGTTGCCCAGCGCCAATTAGTTGCAAAGGACCACAATCCCCCACTCGAGAAGGATACCGTCAACCCCTCTCCCGCTCCCAATTGCTGGAAGAGGAAAGTGACAAGCGTAAGCTACCATTCGGGTGACTGCATGCCGTACCACTGGTTCAGCTTCACCAAACGTACACACACTCACCACATTGCTAGCAACGAAGTCGTTACCGGCAAATGCGGTATTGTGGCCTCGGACAAAGTCAGAAATGATGGTGACTTGGGTTGGATCATTGATTACGATGAAAACGCGAGGAAAGTGTCAGTGGAATTGAGAAATTATGGAGGCGAGTTCTGTTTTGGTGATAAGGATTTCGGAGCGGCCTGTATTGTGGATCGCAAGATATGCTAAGGCACAATGTTAGAAATTGGCATGAATGTTGGTGTCATTGGGTCCTATTTGGAACTTTGGACTCATAATTTGCATAATTCATGTTCTTGCTTATATGCTAGTAAAACGTTCAAAAATGCCAAATGAGCTACTTGTCCAGTGTTGTGGAGGAATAGATATCGTGATAAGTTACAGCTGTGAGCTATCGATCTCTGTATTTCTTTTTTTTTGTTTCATGTCTCTAGCCATTGCGGGCTAGCTAGCACAGTGGGGCAGATCATGCCGACATCATTGCAAGCGTTTTAGATATATCAGAGTATGTTAAACACGCCCGCTTCAGAGCGACCGAGCCTCATAGCTCACGCTTTCTTCACATACTGAACATGTTGATGGGGCAATGTGCGTAAAGTTACATTGCTTTTTTCGAACAAAGGTTAGCGTAACGCTACCCCTCGCAAAGTGTTTTGAGCCAAAATGCAGGGACGATGGATGTGACAGCGATGCGGACAAATGGATTGGGCGGACACAGACTATTATATCAGCGAAAATTTTTGGTTTCCGTTTTGAAGTTTTGACGAATGTTCAACGTGGAATGCGTGGGACGGTTTTGTTCAAAGAGACGCGGCATGAGATGACGTGGCGTTTGTGTAACTGACATGAATTTACAGTGGAGGGATCATATCCCTTACACGTTCAAGCGCTGTGAAGTTCGTCCGTGTGCTTTTGCTCGTTTGAAACGAAAGAGGTTACTCTCCGACGCACGGAGTGCGTAGTCTCATCTACAGCACAACAGTGGGTGCGTCCGAGTATTCTTAGAGTTTCAGACTCAACGCTCAGCAGCAAATGAGAATGCGACAAATCGACTTCCTTGTTATCTCTCTTTGTGAGTCTGAATAAGGTCAGCGGGACCCCATTCAGACTCAAAGTGGCTTCCAACAAGTACGATTTGTGTAAGTTACAAGCACTTTACCCCTCCAACTCTATGTCTGTTAAGCGCTTAACGGCCAACCGGAAACTTCCTCCTTCTCACAGTTATGGCGGTCACAGAATTCGAACATTTGTATTCGTTTCGGTTCAATGCGTAAGCTTCTCATGGACCATGACGAGCGAGTTCACTTCATCCTTCTGTTCAATGGATGTGTCCTAATGGATATTTATCTTTTCCACGGTGATGAGTGCAAACTGAAACAAGGAACCCGCCATCAAAGAAGATACACAAAAAACATCAAGTTCTTGCGCTCTGGAATCGTCCGTCAACACTTTCATACTACGGCATGGCGCAGACTGCTCTTAGGCGGGACTGAAAATGAGTTCTTGGTAGCAACAAGCTTTCCTAGAACCAACTTCTTCCGGGACTTGCTCCCATGGTTTCAATCAGCACGTAGTACTACTATGAACGGCTCACCGTTTCGACATTTCCGAACCAAGAGGGGGAGAAAGCCAATACTCGCAACTGAAGATCTTCTGGGGCTTGCATTATGGTATATGAAAACTGCAGATGTTGAGTACAGTTTATGTCCAGTGTTTGGAATGACACCATCCTCAATCTCCGAATGGCTTGACTTCTCCCTACAAGTACTGTGGAATGTAGTACGTGACAGTTCACATCCAGAATTCGCAATTCGTTGGCCGACGGAAACGGAAATGCAGGAGTCATGCGCTCTCCTCCAAAAGCACCGGATATTCGGGTATGCGCTAAGAGGAGTTTTTGGCGTAAGTGACGGTGCGCGACTGCGGGTGCCAGACTTCACAGATGTAGACGTACAGAATGCGTTTTATAATGCGATGACGCAGCGCGTGGAGGCAACGAATTTGTTAGTGTGGAACTTTAAGGGAGAGATTATTCATGCGTTTGTCAACGTACCAGGAAGTTGGCATGACAGCAAGCTTGCCTATGTCTCTGGCCTATATTGGCCATCTTTGATTCCGGATTATAACACACCGGCCGGGTACGCCATACTCGGGGACAGTGCTTTTGTAAATGATACGAGGACAACCAATGGGAAGGTTGTGAGAGCGAAGAAGAGAAACGAGAGAAGAAATCATTCGCTTTCGTCTGGTTGTGCGGCAATAGACCTCTTGCTCCAAAAAGTGTATCCCAGCGAGCGACAGAGCGCAGAGTGGGGAGTTCGGGGATTGAAATCTCCATTTCGAAGGCTGACCAGAGTACTTCCCGCCGATCATGAGAAGCGAGGACGATTTTTGGGGCTGGCTTGTTGTTTGGTCAACTATCGCGTTCGCACCGTTGGCCACAGCCAAATTGCATCTGTTTACAGCCACAGGCAGATTGCACCGAGAACATGGCGTTTGCGATCAACGAGCAACAGAACAAGTATTGCAGAACGCCCAGGTCCTATAACAGACACCAGTTAGCCGCTTAGAGAAACGTTTGA
>JASCIV010000853.1:0-11232 GCA_030374735.1 Gracilaria caudata
GCCTTATCATCGATCTCATCAGCCCTTTCCAAATATGCACACGAACCGCAGCTCACCACATCATGTGCGCATTGGTTGCTTGTCGCGCCGCCCACTGCTGCCCCACGCAGCACAAAGAAGCTCTGACGCGTCGCGATTGTTGGCGTCTCGTCCAAACCAAACCGCCGTCGCTCGAGCACGCACGACGGCGCGCACCCATCGCGCTCGCGTCTTTTCGCTGTGAACAATACAGTTGAGCGCTTCTCTCACGGATTCGTCCGCAGGCGAGCTAGCACCACAAGTAAAATGACCTTATGTACATGTTGCACCGCTCGATTGAGCTTGATGTCGACGCAAACTGCAAAACTCCCCCAACTTAGTCGATTGAGTTCACTACAAAATGAATCACAGACACAATCACGGCGGCTATCACCAGCCATCCAACGGCGGATTCCGCACCTTTTCCAATTTAGCTTGAGCAGTATCCTTCAACATTCATCAAGGAGCCTCAATCTGTGGGGCCTTCCTGGCTTGGCAATCGATCATTCTCAAGGCAGCCACTGCCATTGTCCCGTATTTTTACGGTGTGAACAATGACCAATGATTGCAACGCTGGTGTAAGCCGCATTTTTAATGGTGGGACTGGCGAAGAAGCGTCCGTTCACTGCCCTGGCAAAGCGTAGCATCGATAAGGACATGCTGATGGCGTACTTTTTAGTTGCTTCTACTCCACCTCCCTAACCATCGCAAAAAGCTTTTCCTCTCTTGATGATTTGGGTCCAAGCCATGCAGTGTCCCCCTCATGCTGTCGTGCGCTCTCCATTTTTAACCACAGCGCAACTGAGTTACATATATAATGCAGATACTGTCCCAATCAATTGTGGTGATTGCCGTTTCTCTTCTTGTGGCACAAACGTGGTTATGCTCCCGAGATCCGTCTCTGTGTTTGATACATTCCGTACGATTGAAACCAGAACGCAAACAAACCCGAAGTATCCCGGAACAGGTGCTGCAATCGTTCTGTCATTCTGAACCGGGCATACATGCGCGACAGTTTGAAAAGAAGACCAAGAGCAACTGCTTCGGTCCTTGTGACGAAGCATTTAAAGATGCACCAATGCCGGACAGCGTAATCGTTGCGCCTCGATTGAGCCGGTTATGTTTGGAAAACCCGTTTCATGGTTTCTATGATTGCGTCTGGCCCCTTGTACATTACATCAGCTTATGCGCACAAGCACGTGAGCACCCACAGGTAATAATTCACGACTCAAAGACTGCATCTGGGGTTCTCAAAGAAGAATGGGTAGCCCAAGCTCAAAGGGCCTTCTTGAGCAATATTGGAGAGCAGTTTGAAATCATGCAGAGAAATGACATTCCTCGATGCGTATGTTACAAGAACGTGGTCAGCTTTAGGAGAAAAACGATGTGGAGGCCAATTCGGTTTGACTCTAAATGGATGATTCGGAATTCAACTGTGGTATCACCGCACCCTTCAAGACTGAAACAAATGGGACTAGAACTTTTTCGAAGCGCAGTACTGAACCACTTTAGGCTGGACAGTGAACCTCTGGAGGAAGACGCAGATGTTTTGATATATGGCAGGCATGATGCGAAGAGAAGAAAGTGGCTCAATATCAACAAATTTGAGCAACAATTGCGGAAATCTATCGAGCCAAACATACACATAAAACGATGGATAACACCTTTGCAAAACCAAAGTGACTCGTTTGAAGCACAGGTCAGACAAATGAACAGCGCAGGAGTTGTAATAGCTCCGCACGGTGCCGGAATGGCAAATACGTTGTTCTGTCGGCGTGGGACTGCAATTATAGAAATTGCGAGCAGGATGTGCGGGTCAAAGAATGAGAGCATGTCATTGAAGGCCGCAATGGATGTGAACGATGAAAATACATGGACGCCCTGGCATGCCGATAGTTTGGAGCTTATACACTTTGCGGCGCCTTGCTGGTACAGCGAAACTGGAGATCTTGATTTCGTTTCGGAGACTAAGGTGTTAGTGCGACTCGTACAGGTAGCGTTGTATGCTCGGCAGAAGGTTAGACAGGGTATTCAAAACACCTATGGCTGACAGACGTCAACATTTTGATGGCTGAATATTAGCGCTGACGTGAGCAGACTTTCTTCCTGCGAGCAATTGCAGTGCTAGGCGAGTCTTTGAGGCCGAGCATTAGCGCCTTCTATGCAATTTTATTAAATCTCCGAAACTGGAAGTAGTTAGCTACGTTTCTCTTTTTCTTTTAGGAGAAAAGAAGAATAAAACACAGCAAGTTACAGTGGACCCCTCTATACAATGCACCCCCGCGTAAGAGAGGATCTAAGTGCACTTTGGAATGCAGTACACTACGCAAAAGAAGGTACAACTGTAGACGTGATTTTGTGAGTGCACTGTCACCGCACATATGCGTCACATATGCATTATGACGATGATATCGCATGCTGGTCTTAATCAGTCAGGACATAACACCCCGTGCTTGGTAATTAGACAGCTGTACCGAATTCCTGTGCATAAGAGGCTTTGTCAAGAGGTGTAGGCTACATTCGATCGGTGCGCAAGGCGAACAACGGCAAAGAAGAACTGCTTCAACTTTTAAGTAAAACTATTCTTTGCGTATTTGATCTACAACTGTCATTGGTTATGCACTAAAAGGGTAGTGCATCCTAAAGAGAAAAGAACGTTTACTTGAAGTATTCCGACACCGGCGTCTGACGCTTACATTTCCGACCTTGCTCGCGGCGGGCTTCCAGCATACTGCGCTTCGAGCCCTTCAGCAAACAACACACTGCATCCAATCCCGACTGCTGCGCGACAAACTCAACATCTTTAAACAAACAGCGTATCACCCCACTGTCGGGAACTGTCCCATCCCACTTGTGCTGCTTCTAAATTTCTTCACGCAGTTGTATAGGATAAGCGAAGAGAAATATTGGCCATGTCGCAGCTCGATGCTGCGACGTAACTCTCTCACGAAGATGGCGTTACCGTACATCAGCTCAACATTTTGTAAAGTGATTCTGGCCGGTTACAGAGCGGAGCAACTGTCTTGCAATATTCTGGCTCCGCAGCTGCAACCCTTCATCATGAAGATAGTGATATTATCTACTGTTGAACACATACTCTATATGAATTGGCGAACATCAGGCATTCCTTTCTCTACCATATTATTTGGCACGACGGCTTCATATATCTCGGCCAATACCGGTCACCAACACCAAAGTTTGCTACTTCATCTTCGCAAGTAGCCATTACAACTTGCTTTCCATCCTTGTCGCGAGCAATCACAAGTCGTTTGTTCAGAGTCCATTCTGTTTCGAATGAAGACCAAGAGAGGGCGGTGGCGTTGATGGTGAGAGGCCAGGAAGGATCCTCTGACGTAAGCATACACTCCCCAGTGTGCGAGTCCCATAGCTTTCCCGAACCATCAACACCCTCCGATACGATTTGCGAGCACTGTGCATCTACTCCAACGCGGTCGACCTCTGAATCGTGCTGAAAAGGTGCCCAAACAGCCTCACCACTCTGTGCGTTCCACACTTGCACCACCCCATCCTCCGACCCCGACACGATGTATCTTCCATTCGGGGTCATCGTGACGCATGTCACCCAATCAAAGCGATCGCCGAGGGGTTCACTAATTACAGCATCAGCATGTGCGTCCCATAATCGAACAGTGCAGTCTGCAGAACCTGATAAAATTCGATTCCCATCGGCGCTCGTAGTAACGCACTTCACCCAATCAGTGTGACCGCGGAGAGGCTCGCCTATCGCCTCACCACTCATCGTGTCCCAGATCCGTACCGTCCCGACCGCCGATCCCGACACAATTCGGCTCCCATCGGCGCTTATGCTTATGCATCTCACCCAATCAGACCGACTGCTGAGAGGCTCACCTATTGCCTCACCGCTCTTCGCATTCCACATTCTTATCGTCCCGTCCAACGACCCCGACAGGATAAGCCCACAATCTTCGCTCATTGTAACGCAACTCACGACATCTGTGTGACCACAGAGTGGATCAAGCGCGGGTTCACCGCTCTGTGCGTCCCAGACTCGCACCGTTCCGTCGTCTGATCCAGAAACAATGCGATGTCCATTGGCGCTCACTGTGACACAACCAACTACATCACTGTGACCGCGGAGAGGCTTAACCACTTCCTTTCCTTTTAGCCCGTCCCACACTCTCACTGTTCCGTCCTCCCACCCTGATACAATACGATCTCCATCCCTGCTCACTACAGCGCAAACCCATATATCGGGAATTGGAACTTCAGAAGAAGGTTGATTCACTTCTTCTGTAAGTCCATTCTCGCATATTCCAAAACATTTTGTTAGCTTCAGACGCCATTGGCGACTTTCTGCCAGCTTCCGGTGTGAACTACCACTTCGACACTCCACAATGCGCTCGGCGATCCCCGTTACTCTGCTCCACACAACAATCTTCCCATTCACAAAAACTGTCACGATTTTTTTTTGGTCGCGCATGAATGTGGCGCAGAGCACTTTCGGCACCTTGCCATCGATTCGAATGGATTCTTCTACGATAAAGTCAAGCGACTTGTATGATCCAGTTACAAAATTATACCATGCGATACCCATCCTTTCTCTATAAGCTTCCCAAAAAAACCATAGTTCTTCCTGATCAAGAAATGCAGAGATTACTTCACCGTTGCTGCGCACGATTCCTGCGGCACTCCGGCTTGCTTGTTGCAGAAATCCTGCTCCAGATGCTTTAACCCACGGCTTCTTCGCACAGCTCTCTATACGCTCAACAAACTTCCTCGTTGTTTCACTTTGGGTCGCATGCCATAACAACCGACCATGCAGTTGAAACCACACTTCACGAGGATTGTTACTGACAAAAGTGTAACTCAACCTGGCCGCTTTGCGAACCATTTCCAGATGTTCCTTGTGATCCAGATCAGACAAATCATTTCCAGCAACGACTGATTTTCCTTCCTCAAGGTCTCTTTCTACGTTGTAAATGCCCGCACTCAACAAACGATGCACGATCCATTGTGGCTGAGACAAGAGCCAAAGCAAGTCATCTTTGTATCCCGCGCCACGAAGGATCCTGCAAAGATTGTTGTGAAGGTAGCCATCATCTTTCGTTTTCCACCAGGCGTTCCTTCGAGCTTTCTGGTCTCTGCTTGGGTGAGAACCAGAGCGCATATGTAGCTCCATGTCTACACTACAACCATTTTGTGAATGCAACGCCCGTTCTGTTGGACCTTTGCCCAAATATCGGGACACATGCTTATCGATGAACACATCTCTATTTGTTAAAACAATCTGCTCTTGAGTAGATTGAGCGTAATTGTAAATTAGGGTTTGAAAGAAACTTTGTGTGTCAAACTCTTTCAACGCCTTGTCCACGGCAATATCCAATATCAGATCGTGCAGTTGAACAAATGTTCGTCCTCCATCTTCCCTCAACTGCAACACAGACACTTGGTGCAAAGCCTCTGCAACGTGCTCAGTGTCGTTCATGCTTCCTAAGTTCCACAGCTTTTGCAGCATTGCTAGGGGTGCAAACTGTTGTTTTTGAAGAACAAATAGAGCTCGAAACAGTTTCTGAAACTTTCCAGGCTCAAAATTCATCCCAAGAACTTGAAGAGAAACATCTACAATTCGAGTCAGTGATCCGTATTGCTCAGCAGTCGACTCTAGTAACATAGATTTCTGCGGATTCGAAACCATATCCTTATGGAAATCTGACCATGCGTCCTGCTTTTGACCTGCAAGTTTCCGCCCAGACTTCTTCAACACAGCCCCTCCAGCGATGCCTAATGCAAGTGGATGGCCTTGGCATTTACTTAGAATAGCTTCAAATGCAATACTATTCTTGTGTTCGAGCTCATCTCCTTCATCGAAACCTGCATGCCTCGTCAACATTCGTCGTGCTAGCTCGCCAAATGTGTCCTTGTCTTCAAATTCTATCACTTTGTGTGCGCGACTCAGTAAACGTTTATCCCTTGTTGAGTAGACAAGTCGACTGCTTTTGTTTACCATTGATCCAAGGATGTCCAACACATCGGAATCGATATTGTTCACCTTCCAGATATCATCCACGAGAAACAGACAAGTCCAATTATGGAACCAATCCGAAGCCTTCTCGGACGCTTCTCTTAGTGTTTCGGTGGTCCTTATTTTCTCAGCAAGCCTAGTCCCTCCAGTTCTTTCTACAATTCTGGCTAAACCTTGCACAATATCCGCGAGTGAAGGATTGTTACCAAGCTGTATGTAGAGAGTACCACCGGGAAAGCTTTTCTCGATTTCGTCATCATCTGCAAGTCCTCGTAACGCGCACGTCTTACCAACTCCACCTTTCCCACAGGCCACAAGGGCTACTATGCGGTGTTCGGAAGGTTCTAAAACTGCGGCTTTAAGTTTCCCTTAATCCGTGTTTGTTGTAGTATAGTCCAACGTAAGTCGAGGAGGGTTCACTGGAGCAGTATTACGTGGAACGTACTCATCGCTCTCGGCCTTTGATTGTTCCACCATCGGAGATGTGTTGCTGCTCAGAAACTCGAAGAGCTGGTTTACATCGGTTTCGCATTTATCCGTAAGTTGCCTCATCCGTCTGACGCGGTCCGTAACCTTGGCTTCCTCGATTTGCTTCTCCAGCAAGCACAAAGTGTCAAAGTCTTCCTGTAAAGTCTTTTCAAATTCGCGTACCCTGGTGATAGATATAAGGTCATGCGTGACCATCGATTTGACCTTCGGAAGCAACTGTCGGGCTTCCACAATGCGGCGTTGTAGTCGTTGAAGCTGATTGACATTGTCCTTGATGATGTCTTTACGTTCGTAGAACTTGTTCGCAGTAATCTCAAACTTTTGAAACAAAGAAAGCAGCGCTGGAAAGCCCTGTATTGCTGTATCCATAGTTTTTGGGGGAGATTAGTAGCAGGGAGTGGATTAGGGACGAACAGTGATGATGAAAAGCAGTACGTGTAAGATGCTCGTGACGATAGGCAGAGTGAAAATATTCGGGGGGATGAGCAGAGAGGTGGGATGAGGTGATGGTGCTAGAGAACGAAACGGAGAATTTTGCTCACTGCAACTGCAGAAAGTGCTCTTTGGTTGCCTGCTTTGCTGACGGAGACTCTTGAGTGGTAAAGGCTTTGCCTTCTGCCACGAAGGAAAAAAGCAAACTGTGGGATGCTGTCGGAAAGCAAGCCAGTGAAAGGGCGACAACGGAGCTGAGATTGAGATCATGAGGTCATCTGAAAAGGACCAGTAAGGCAACTCTGACCAATAGACCTTGTCGAGGGCATGGAAGTAGGTCTTCTGACCTCTTCCATGTATGATTGTTGCCAAAAAGTAATCACAAACAAATCAATCTTCTTTCCGTCTTTGTCATTGGTGGGATACACCTCACTGTCGTACGTCAGAGAGCGAAAGGGAGAGCAAATGAGTGGCTAAAGCCAGAGGAGCAAAAGTAGGGTAGGTAGGTATGAAATAGTAAAGTGAGCGGTGTCTCTGTTTATTGAGGATGCGAGGGACTATGCGCTCCTATACCAGGTCCTGGGAGGCGCAGGAAAAGTACTGTTTTTGGTTAAGAGCACAGTTACTGTGGGAGTACAAACAAATTGCTGTAGAAGAAACCTTCAGTTAGAGAGTCACACAGCATAATTACGAAAATTATGACTGGCATCAGTGCTGAGATGTCAATAAGAAACTGTAAGTGGATAAGTGCGACCACGTGTTCAAAAAGGAAAAAGTCCTGACAAACCCTTATTATTTAGCTGATTCTACTACTATGATCATGCATGTTCTCACCATCATTATCGCGTTTCCCGTAGATAATGTCTTACACCCTGTTTGAGAGTCTGGTATTTTGGATATGTCATCGATTGACACAACCAGACTTCAATCTCAGTAAACTTTGATGCAATGAGTGCAGTGAAATAAAACTAAAAGTTAATGAGATCAACTCTGTACATATAATAATATGCTTTAAAGTACGTAAATATCACCAAAAAATAAGCAGAATAACGATTTTTATGATTCTGTGTTTTGACTACGACATGCCAAATGGTTTTCACTTCTTGATCTTATGAGTGTACTAAGTGTACAGTTTACTAAGGAAATGTTTAGGTAGTCGTATTGTAAACACTATTTTAGAAGAACGAAAAACGGTGCGGGTAGTGACAAACCAAGTGCTCGAGAGTACCAGCGTAGAAAAGCAAACAAACCAATAGGTGTAGCTCAGTGGTTTGTAGTGAAAACAAAACCAATAAGAGGAGGCATATGCCCGCAAGAACCAAATAAAGATAGAAAACAAATAAAGAAAACTAAAGAACCGAATGAACAAATTCAAACAACCAAAGGAAATCAATAGCGCAACTCAAACAAAAGAACACAACACTCCAAGACAAAACAAACAAGAACAGATACAAGACAAGGAGCTGCAAAGCGCCTACAATTTGAGGCCTGGAAAAGAGCTCCAAAAAAATAAAAAACGACTAGATTAGATCCAACACGCAAGGCCAATCTCTAGGTTTAATACGCGGCTCCAACCTAACTGAACACGGAGATACAAGCCCACTCTGACGGGCATGTGGGAAAGAAATTGAAGTGGCGGAGTAGTTGACGTCCAGGAGGAACGAAGCGACCTAGTAGACTGCTTGGATGTCCCAGATATACGGAGGCCAGGAAGAAAATACGTAATTGAAACAACACAGAACCAAGACGATAGACCCAAGGGCAAATCAATGAACAGATGAAAACAAACCAAATGGGATGCAACAAGTAGACGGAAATTAAATAACCTTTTGTAGAACATGTGAAGGCTGAATGTCCGCCAACAACATTCACAAAGCGCATCACAAGCCCATCATGGGGCAGCACTATGTGGTTAGTGGTGGGTGGGGCGGTGGACTAAGCCGTCCGAAACGAAAGAAAAGAAAGAGGAAGAAGGGTTGGTGGCAGGGAAGCACTGACTGTGCTGAAGGAGGGTGGGGGTGCCAAAGGAGGGAGAAGGTCTCTGGGCAAAGATCTGTCCGAGAGAGAAGTTGGCGCTGATGCCGTCCACTCGGGGGTTTATATAGACAATTCATAAACTGAATGTACTCTAATAATTCATACTCTGATAGCTAGTAAGGTTCCGTAAACTAGGGTACTATTTCTAGAAATGCACCGTCATCACAATAGAGGCAGATATCCCGTCCCAACCGAGCTCACCGTCCTGTAACATGTTGTCATCAAGATTCATGTCAAGCCATCAATGCGTCCAATGATTGGTAGCACAACTTCCTTCCATGACACACGATCATTGGTTCACAACATCTTTCTACTTATGCGCACATGGCCGCGCGATCTTTCCATGTATGTACCCAGTGCCACGCACGTTTCCACTGTGTGCGTAGGCCTGCAACACACTTGTGAGAAAGGCGTGGGTGCGAGTCTCACCACTTTTCTCATGACGCAGGGGCGGCGTGCAGTGCAAGACAGTAGCGCTCAATAACGGCGACAGCTACGAGCCAGGTCCAACGGCAGCTGTCCAACAATCCTCCTCTTACACACGCGCATCAAGCTCACAGCATTCGTGAACAGGCGGCGCAGCAAACGCGCAGCCAGCGCACACCACTCATGAACAGGCGGCGCAGCAAGCGCGCAGCACTTCCTGATATGCACGCACCAAGGGCGCACAACTTCCAATCATACGCGCCGCAGGCGCGCACCACATCAAGTATGCGCGCAGTGAGCGCACACGATTTTCTTCATGATGCGCTAACGACGGCGCGCTTCATTCGGCGATGGGGGGGGGGTGGGGAAATGCGCTCCGACTTCACTGGGCTCCGGACGGTGGCATGCCATATAATGGTGGGCGCTCGAAGCGCCCAAGCTTCACTGGACGCCGAGCGGTGGCGGTGTTCCTCGAAACTCGCCGCGCGTTGTGCGCGGCGGAGTCAGTCAGTTGACGAGATGAAGGCGCAGCTTCCACGCTGCGCCCTTTTATCTCCAGCGAGATGAGAAAAATATCTATTGGGGAGGTGTCCCCGAAGTGTTGGGACACCTCCTCAGAAACGCCACCACAAGTATCATAAGGTTTTGGGGTTGTAAATTTGTCGGACAAATAAATTTTCAAATTTTATAATTGAACAAAAAGCCCAACTTTTCCGCCGCTCCCGGAGCTGACCCTTCCGGGATAGTGGTCCGATTATAGTCCGGTGTAATCGGGGGCATGTCCGATGCAATATGCACAAGCGAAGGCTATGCAACTGGGGACAGCTGGTTGTCAACACTCACGCTAACGAAAACGGCATTGCTGGTGGTAGCGTTCCAGCAGCCTGCAAATTGCGGGAAGGGCTTCATTTTAATTTTATTAATCTATCGTGCGAAAGCTGAGAACATCTTTACACTAACCGTCTAATCTACAGAAACCGTTTGGCAAAAGATTAAACGATATTAACCAGAATTTTCTACATTGCTTACTTATTACAAGAATATATGAGCAGGACAAAAATACAACAAGAAAACTATAAGTATTTTTATTGTATTATGCAAGGATTACATAAGCGTGTCGCACTTTTCGATCGCATTGCGCTCATGTACTTCGCAAACTTCATGCAGTAGCCGGGCCAGGATTGCGACAGCGCCACGCGGAAGCTACTCCTCCACTATTGTAGTGCAATGGAAAATCCACAACACACCGACAAGTTCGGGATCTCGTCCTCTGTCGAGGTAGCTGGGCGGTAGAACCTCCCCAGACCGACCCGGCGATGCCGGGGTGTAAGCCCGGAGTCAGCCTTCACGAAAAGCAACGGAGAGTTACTAGGTACACGTCGTAGACGGTTACGGACCACGAATGTGGGTATAAGGTTCCTCTTTACGGAGTATGATAACCCGTGTAACGGAGAGTGCGAAGAGCCAATAGGGCTACGAGCACCGGAGGAAATCCGCGAAAAAGCCACCCGAGGATGGGGAAAGAACAACCACAAACAGTGGGAAGACAACAAAGAAAACGGGCCTCGAGAGCATGGAGAACAGTCACGAGATATCGGAAAACCAACCGTATACAGGGACGAGTACACGGTGTATACCGGAATAATAAGTAGATAGACGGTATAATAGTATTGGTAACCCTGGATGCGCCAAGGGCGGTGATAGTCCGTACACTACGGGTGCGCACACTCCGCGAGAGGTTAACGACACGCCGAGGCGGAAAGCTATCAGAGCTGAAACACGACTTAGTCGGGAACCCCTTGGTTGGGGAGGTTTACTTGAGTGTC
>JASCIV010000111.1:0-45310 GCA_030374735.1 Gracilaria caudata
CATTGTCAAACACAGACGCTCCGCTGTTTGCCATTTGCTCCAAATAATCGAGGAAGTCGTTGTACGCCTCCAGGTCATCACGAAGAATCTCAGAAGTGAGGTAAAGCAGCTCTTCGCGAGTAACAATCTGTTGTGAGAACAAACTCAGGCACTTAATGAACTCTGTATACAGATGTGATTTGGAGGGACCAAGCCTCGTCTTCAGCTCATCAAAGAACTTCATATCGCGTGGTCGATGTCGGCTCTTCGAAACCCCATTCGATGCATGCCGCCTTGGTGGAGCCGAATGCGCGGTAGACTTCTCGGTCGGACCCCCCCGTCCACCATGGGGCGCAGGCCTGCTTCGCACCGGTTTCGTGTCTGAGAGACCAGTGATTGCAATAGACGGTAGGAATTCCTTGAACTGAGAAAGCAGGTCCTTGTGCGGCCCAAACAAACTCGCAACCGTCTCGAATACCTCCCGTATGCTGGTTTGCTCAGAACGAAAACGCGTGAGCGTCTCAAGAAACTCTTCAAATGTCTTTGGTGTGTCGGCAAACCTTTCCTTTATAGAGGTGACGAACCCTATTGCCCTCTCAAACTCCATAGCACGCGCTTGGGTCTCTTCCGCCTTTGGTCGACTTGGTCTTGGCATATTTGAGATTTGGGGTGTTCTCATATCCTCCTCAACCTTTGCAAGTGGACGGCGCGAACCGAACGGCTTCCCCGGAGGTCCCGGGAATTTGTCTTCCGAAGGTAAAGACTGAACTTGTAACTGGTGTTTGTCGTCGTGGTCTAGTGCAATCGCTCCAGGGTGTTGTTGTTGCAATGATTGCGAAGGGGCTGTGCCTGCAGACTGAAAGTGTTGAGCACTCAAAGCGGCACCGTGAGTACTACTTGAGGTGTGGTGCGGCTTCTTGGAATCTTTTCGTTTCGGACTGAGCGCTGCAGAAGAGGCAGTAGCATTTGAGTTAGCAACGTTTTGCTTCTTTTTGGAATTAGATCGAGATGTAGAGTTTTTCGAAGGAACCTTGCGCGCTGGTGGCAATTCGCTAAAGCCGCCCGGACCTTCGAAGCCCGTACGCAGCACACCGCTTGATCCCTCTGTCACACAAATATTGTATCCGGGTGGAAGAAAGGTGTTGAAGCCCAGAATGAGGTCCTTGTGGCCACGAAATAATTCGGCGACGCGATGTATAACCTGCCTCGTATCAATAGATTGCGCTTTAAACTCCTTCATAATATCCAGGAACTGGTTGTACACACTGATTTGACCTGAAAACTGACTCTTCACCTTTTCCAAGTATGCTAACGCGTCCTCCACCTTCAGCTCGCGACGTTGCATGTTCACGCTCTCCTCGATACCCTGCTGCGATGCTGGCGGAGGCTGCGGTGGAGCAGGCGGTTGTGACGCTGGCGGCGGCGGAGGCGGCGGCGGCGGCGGCTGAGACGAGCGGTCTCTTTCACCTTCGCGATGCGGCGGCCTCTTCCTCTGCTCCGTGGCACCTGCAAGTGCAAGAGAAGCGCTGCGTTTGGCATCATGCGGTACAGGCGGCGGTGTGGAAGGCGCCATCTGCGGCGACGATTCATCGCGCGATGACGGCGGCTGTACGGCAGCAGGCGCAGATGGCCTCGGCGCGCTTGCAACGTTGCTCAATGTCGGACTCGCGTTCTGTTTGAGCTGCGCAGCGGACTGTGCCATGTGATGCACAGGAGAATGCGTACGTTGATGAATGGTAGATGCAGGAGCAGCGGGTGCATTTGGGTCAAGCACGTGTTGTTGAGTGTCTGGTGGCGATAACATGGGCGGATGTGGTAACCTCTGTTGATATGCATAGGTCTGGGCGTCATTGATAGGGAGATTAGGCTGCGAGCGCGGCGCTTGTTGCGGATCCACTCGCTGAGGCTGGTGTGGTAGACGAGAGGCGGCATGTGGTGGTGTGCCAGGTGGAGGAAGAAAGCGCACATTCGGCCAGTTGTTGCGAGCGTGCGACTTGGTGGGATCGGGAGCAGCAGACGGATGCGTTCGCGATGGGGCGGCGCGTTCGTACTGGGCGACAGCGTGAGGATGGTGCGTGGGCCAGTGGGGATCGTGTTGATACGACGGGTGATCGGCCATGGGGTTAGGGGGCATCATATGAGGAGGCGGCGGCCTATGCGGCGGAGGCGGCATCATGTGTGGGGGCAAATGCCAATGGGACTTGTTGTGCGGAAGATGAAGCGCCATAGGGGGCGCCTGCGCGTACGCGTCGTGTGGCACGGAACCAGGCGGAACATGTAGTTGTTGGTGCTGAGGATTAGGCTGCGGGGGTTTTGAGGGAGGGAGCTGCGACGGCGGCGGCGACTGCGCAGGCTGGCGCGGCGGTGATCGAAGCGTATCGGGCGGCGGTGGCGGCAACGAGCCATGCGGCGCGCGCAGAGCGATGGAAGCGTCGGGTGGCGGCAAGGGCGCCAGCGTAGGCGCTTGTTGCTTGTGCATGTCGCGTGTTACGGCAGGCTGCTGCTGCGGTGGAGGAGACGGCTGACGAAGGGGCTTGCGGTGATCGGCAGCAGAGTGACGCACGGGTGATTGCCCATCATGTTGCGGCGGCTGCGCAGCCGACGACGAGTCCACGCGAGGGGCGGCGGTAGCGTGCGACTGCGCGTCGTCGGCAGAGTCGGGCGGCGCGGAGTGCATACGACGCGGCGGCGCATTGGGCTGCGCGGCGCTAGCGAGCACAGGAAGCATGGCGGGCGACGCAGCTCTTTCCACCAGACGCGGCTGCACGGCGTGTTGCGAAAGATGGTACACGTCGAAGTGCGGCGGTGGCAGCGAGCGCGCATCGTGCGGCAGCGCGCGCGCGTACGACATGTGCGGCGGTGGCGGTGGCGGCATTCGTGCGCGCGACGGCTGTTGTGCGGCGGCTTCGGGAACGAGCGGTGAGATGGGCACGCGCAAGGGGTGTTGATACAGCGGCGGTGCGTCCACGCCCATGCGCGCGGGCGGCGGCGACGGGCGACGAGGCGGAGCGTGCTGGAAGGGTGGTAAGGTCTGCATGACAGCGGATGCTCGTGACGACGGGAGCAACACCCCGCGCGGCAGCGGCGGTGGCGGTGGTCGTAGTGACGACGGCGGCGGCGGCGGCGACGCGTGCAGCGAACGAAGCGGCGACGGCGCGCGCGCTCGACGCGAGGACGATGGCGGAGGCGGCTGCGAGCCGGCCGCAGCGGCGGCGGCGGCAGCAGCAGCGGCTCGTTTGGAGTCGACGGGGGTGCGGAGCACGGCGCCGAAGGAGTCGAGCGAACGTGGCGGCGAGCGTTGCGGCGACGAGCGCGGCGGCGAGTGCATCGCGGACGACGGGACGCGACGGACGCAGTCGGGCGACGGAGGCGGCGGGGCAGGCGGCGCGAAGGCCGACGCGACGACGGGGCGAGCGCGTCTCGCGCGCAACGCGGTTGTGGCATTTGTTTATCGCGCGCTTTGAAAAGACGCGTGCCACGCGCCACCGCGCGTAGCTGGACAGCACGTCGCGCGGCCCACGCGTGGCCCGCACTGCTCGCTCGCTCGCCGTGCCAAAGCGCGCGTCGCGCCGACGGCGTCTCCCCAGCTCTGCCACGCTTTTCCTCGTCCGCGTCTGCGCTCGCCGCCATAATGGCGTCGCCGCTGTTGTGTCGCGCCGCGCGCCTGCTGTCTGCATCTGCATCGCCGCCGTCCGTGGCGCGCGCGCGCTTCGCGATGCGCGCTCTGTCGGGTTCTGCCAGCTCCGCGTCGCAGCGTGCCACGGCCGATTATTATGAGCTGCTGGGCGTGTCGCGCGACGCCTCGGCCGCCGACATCAAGAAGGCGTACTACCGTCTGGCAAAGAACCATCATCCGGATACCTCCAATGGCGACCGCGACACTTTTGCGCAGGTGAACCACGCCTATCAGACGCTCTCTGACAACAACAAGCGCCGCATCTACGATCGCTTTGGGGAGGAGGGCGTTCGCGCCGCGGACCAGGGTGCCGATCCGGCCGCCGCCGCTGCCGGTGCGGCAGGTCAGTACGCTACGCCGGACATTGACGAGGTTCTGCGCGAGTTTGGCCAGTTCTTTACCGGCCAGGAGGTTCAACGACCCGCCGTAGACGATCCGGCGCCCGGCGACGACAAGCACGCTGTCGTCACATTGTCGCTGCGGGAGGCCGCCTTCGGCGTCAGCAAACAGGTGCGCACCCGCTCCGTCGACACCTGTCACCAATGCGCCGGCTCTGGCAAGACCTCGTCCACCCGCATTGAGCGCTGCCCGCAATGCTCTGGCGAGGGTCGCGTACGCACCTCTGCCGGAATGTTCCGTACCGTCATTATGACGTGCCACCGCTGCAATGGCACTGGCGATATCATGCGCCACCCCTGTTCAGCGTGCGACGGCGACGGTGTCGTTAGCGCCTTCAAGGAGGCCAACGTGTCTTTCCCGCCGGGCTGTGACACGGGTATGGTGCTGCGTGTCCCGGGCGCCGGTGCCACTGGCATCAGGAGAGGACCGCCCGGTGATCTGTTCATTCAGGTCAAGGTCAAGGAGGACGACTACTTTCACCGCAGCGGCAAGGACCTGCACGTCGTTGCACCCATCAGTTTTGCGCAGGCCGCCTTGGGCGGAACCGTTGAGGTTCGAACATTGGATGGCACAGAGACCGTATCTGTGCGAGCGGGTACGCAACCTGATGACACATACGTTCTACACGGTCGCGCCATGCGCGGTGTCAACAGTCCGCGCCGTGGCGATCAGGTGGTCCACTTCAAGGTCGTAGTACCAGACAGTCTCACAACGCGTCAACAGGAACTCATCACACAGCTAATGGAAGAGGATGGCGGCAAGATCACAAAACCAGAAGATTGCGCATCCCAGTCTTTACTTCAACGTTTTCAACGCTTCCTTAGACGCACAATATCCCCGCGTTAGATAGAGCCAAAATCATCTACCCATTTACTCCATTCTCAATGTAACACACACAATGTACAAATCGTCTTAGATCACAGAGGCCTATTTTTTCAAACGAACCTTGTCGTTCACTGCGCCTCTCGAGTCACGCACGGATGCATAAAACTCTGTTTTTCTGAGACAGCATGTAAATGAGACAGAGACACGTTGATCGTTAAGCGCGTGTCGGGAGTCGCCAAAACTAGGTCCAACTTGTTATGATTGGCTTCCTAATAAAGGCATCCGTGGAGAAGGCAAAGACCCATTCCCATGCGCATAATAGAAAAAAAAAGAATGCCTGGAAAGGTGAAACAGCAGCGAAAGGTGCTTATCTCTTGAAACGTTCAGAAGTTCTTATATCGAAAGTTTGTCAACGGGTTTGATTGCGACGGTGCGTTTGGTCCTAAAGGCCTCGACCCAGTAAGCGCTTGAGTGCGTCCTACCAACGCTTCGTTCGCATTAAGGGGGCGTTGTGAGCTGAGCGCGTTTTGCGCGTGCACCAGACCAGGGTGTGACGTTGCCCCGGCACGAGCCATTACATTTTGATTCCCCAGTAGAGCCTGTGCGTTCAGGGCCCGTGAAACCAGTCCTGCTTGTGACGCAATGCCCGGTTGGCCGCCCATCGGCACGTGAGGGTTTATTGCCGCGTTAAGTCGGTTCTGTGGCCCTTGGCCAATGGCCGCGGTGGACGGTGGCATCATTGAGGGGTGAACTTGCGGAATGCTCCTCCTTTGCACTGTGATGGTGAGCAAGTTCTGCAACATTTGAAGACGGTCCTCCAGCCCGCTAATCGTGTCTCGGAGGTTCTCATTTTCGCCTTCCAGAGTGTTCACTCTTTTCTCATATTCCATCGTCATATTCTTTCGGCGAATTCGAGAGAGCTTAGCGCTTTCTCTGTTCTGCGCTTGCCTTTGTGCTTTTCTTTGTTCCTCTGTGAGGTGAGGGTTCTTCCGCTTCCTTCCTCGTTTCTTTGGCTGCTTCACCTCATCCCCAGCGGGTTGACGCTCCGGAGTCAAGCCAATAACTTGCTTGTCGTGATTTGCGATTGGACGAGAGGGCACGACAGTGTTCGACGAGCTCGACGGGGTTGCTTGTCTTTGCGGTGTTCGAAGGTTCGCGTTCGATGCTACAGTGCTATTCTGCTTTGTCTCCTGCTTTTCTGTGGGGTTGGAATCGGCTGCTACCGGAGTCGCGGTCGTGGAATCTTTAGATAAGTCTGGCTTCGAGCCGGTTGGACCAACGGCGGTCGCCCCTTGAACTGCAATTGCATTCCCCTTTGCCTCGCCAGAAGAGCTGGTCACAGGTTTGTCTTCCTTCATGGCAGTGGCTGAAGATCTGTTTTCATCTTTGCCCGTCATTGAGGCGCTCCCTTGCTTCGTGGTACCTCCAAATTCAAGTGCTCCTCCGGCGGTCGCTGGGCGAGATGCATTGGCATCAGCAGAGATATTTCCTTCATCAGTTCCAACGTCGTCCTCGCCCTCACTATCACCTTCTATATCATCTTGGTTGTCCCGATTGGCAGCACCTCCCTTTCTCGGATCACGAAGAGAGGTGTTGATTGAGGTCATAATATCGTGAAACCATGTATTCCCTCTCTTCAGTTCACCACTTTCCGGGTTCTGGGAGTCACCCACTCGCGCAGGCATGTTGTTTGACAAGCCAGCAAGGTTACCCAATGAGAAGGAGCTGGTAGCCTTCTCGACAGCCTCTGTGTCGTACAGGTCGGGACGCATCAAACTGAGCTTTCGCATGAGCAGTCGAGGTGTAGGCGGCGCTGACGGAGAAAACAGTTTAGAGGCGGACTTGCCATCGGTTCCGAGTGAATTCAGGGCTCCAAGGTTCAACGAGGGTATGCGGCTTATACGGGAACGTTTCATGGCGCTAAGCGATGGTTGAGCCGATGGGGAGGCTGGAGTATCTTCGTTAATGTCGTCGAACACGGCGCTAATGAGACGCGCCATGTCTTTCTCCCCGCGCGAAATACCACGGACGACAGCGCAGGCCTTATCAAGAGCTTCGACCTTCTTATCGGGATCAAGGTAGCCGCTATCCGAGATGGTTTTCAGGAAGCCGTCGGCATGGTCATACACCTCGGGGATGTTGTAGTGGCTGAGGGTTTCGTTTTCATTGAGTGTTTCACCGTCGAATTCGAGCTCAAGAGATTGTGGTTGTGGGTCTGAACCAGAAGGTTGCCATGGGATATTGGCAATGGTGGTCTTGAGGTCCTTGACTAACGCATTGGAAGGCACATCGACTTGATGGTCCTCGCCGTCAGGCATGCGCACGAGGAGAGGAAGGGATGTGTTGGGGGCATAGCGATCGAGGCCAGAGGCCGCACCAGAAGCATCGCTAGCCGCGTTCTTGTGAGACATTTTCTTTTCAGGCGCGCAAACGACAAGCGGACGAGGAAATTCGGAAGGATAGCTTCACGGCGAATTCATGAGCGCGAGGAAAGAGACAAATGCGGCGTTAGTGAATACACGGCGCGGGACCAGCGCAGCGGTTTGGAAGAGAAACAATGACGGCGTGGAAAAGGCGGGGTGACGACGGGAACGAGTTGGGCGCGGCGTCGGAAGCATGGGGGCGTGCATGAATCCTACTCCTCAAGATAGATGGATACGCCAGCCAAGCGCTGTGAGACGTTTCACACGCACTCGCAAAAAATAAATTCAAAATATGCAGTGGCGCGTTTTGACGTGCAGCTCGAGATGCGAAGCCAGACGTGCAAATGGATCCGGAAAACGGCGCACGTAGGCTGATTCATTTTCGGTTGGAACCAGCAATGTACAACGTACAGCATATCCACCTTGCCTTGTTGTGGGTGAGCAACAAGCCGGCTCCTCTTTTCGGCAGGCAACGGGCGCCAAGCCTGTGGGCGATTCGGCCACTGCTTGCTCGCATGCGTAGACTCTCACTATTCCCATGAGGGAGGGCAATGATACAGGAAGACGCATAACTTTCTTGGAACAACAAACAACATCGCCCACATCAAAAGTCACTGCCGACTAAGAGAGCACCCAACCCTATCCAATCGATTTGCATAACATACCGTCCCGTGACGAGCGCATGCCCCCCCTCACGAGCCTGAGAAACGGGCCTGCGGTGAGCTTGTCAAATGCTCGCAGCCACTTTCTAGGCTCACAAACTAAATCTTCGTCCTTCTCCCGCCACAAGCGCCAACAGAACGAGATCTCTTACACCACATTAGCCACAAGTTACAGCGCCACGCCAACTTGAACCGTGTCGTGCGTTCATCTTCCATCACCAACGAGCAACTGTGCAGGCATGTCCTTCTCCCATACCTCCCTTTTACATCACACACAACTGGATCTAACTAGAGCACATGCTGTATCTAGTGCACCCCCGACGTTAGCAGCCCGTGTAGTACCGGGGTGCCAACCAATCATGTGCTTAGTGAGTCTCCTCCCGCTGATCATCTCTCGTCCGAGCCAGGAGGCTCAGCGCCAGCCCGACCACCACACCTCCAACTGCACTTGCCCCAGCCGCCACCACGCTTCTCCTCACAGCTTGTTCCTCTGCAAATTGTTTCTCTTCGCGTAGGTCATGCAGTTGGCACTGAAGTTTGTCAACTTGCTTCTCTTTCAGTTCCAACACCTCTAATTGTTTTTCATGACCTTCAATTACTTCTTGCATGTGAGCCAGCCTCCTCTTCAGACGCGTGGCATTGCACTGTGACTCCTCTAATTTCCTTTCCGCGGCATCTCTTTCCTCTCTTGCCTCTTGCAGATTGGCGCTCACCGTCTTAAGCAAAACCACTCGTCTATCTAATTTCTTCTTCTCCTCTTCAAGGCGGTGAAAGTCAGCACGTTGGTTGGAAACCATAGCGTTGAGCTCGGCAATTGAGCGATCACGCTGACTGATAATTGAACGGGCTGTGAGTAAGCCCTTGTTCACGGCTGTCTCCGCCTGCTCAGCATCATTCGCACGCGCCGTGGCAGCCTTGAGGTCGGCAGACAACACACGCTTCTCAGCTTGGGCCTGGCTCAGCGAGGAACGTAAGCTCTGCACGCGATGTCTCCATCGCTCTAGATCACCAGCCGAAGTATCAGGATTGAGACTGTCATCCTGTGCTTCTGAGGGAGGCGGCGACGCCGAACCAGATGAGTTCTCAGAGTTGCTGCCGGACATACCGTTCCTTCTCTTCTTCTTTTTCTTTGCAGATGCAGAATTTTGTTTCGCAACCATAGTAGGTAGTTGCTGGGCCGGGTCTAATGGGGATGAGGATTCCACGTTGGTCACCATTCTGTACCTGAGTAGTTTGTACTGGACTGTACTATCCGAGATGCATACGATGTTTCTTTTGCATGGTCTGCGCAGCGAGAACCTTCTTGGCAACGGAGGCTCAAGCGCTCAAGCGGAGATTGAATATGTTGGCGATGTTTGACGATACTTGTAAGAGTACGCGCGATTGTGAACGAACGGGAGCTCAACCTGATGGATGCTGGAGTAATAGAGGGAGTGGTGAAGATTCAGCAAAAGGCGAACTGTGACGCGGTATGGCGTGAGCCACCAGGCGTTTATCTCGGGGCCAAGACCGCGCTTCGGAGATATCTGGAGGTCAATTCATGATCTGATCACGCACTTGTGGTTTTCAAAAGTTCAACTTTTTCGCAAACGTGAGCTCGCAGCCGCAAAAAGCTGGATGACGTTGGTGATGAGATATGTGGTGGACATGGCTGTCCCACGTGTAAGATGATGATGCCGTGGTTCACCACGGGCTGTGAACTTTGCCGACCGACGTTCCTGTTCTGGTTTCACCGTCAACGTTCGGTGTCGCAGAATAAGGTGAAGGTGTCTCCCCAAGCGTTCATCCCGCACGGTGCAAGGGTATGTAGACAAGACGTGCACTTGCGCCACGAAGCTTGAGATAGTGTTAGCAAAGAACTTCAGACCTCCTTGCTTTTCTTTCTCCAGAAACGCAGCAGCTGCAATCTGCTTCAATTCAGGCGGCTGCAAGTTTGGCACGAGCTTAACAATCAACTCCTTGCATTGGTGCCAGTCCTGGATAATGCTTAAGGCATTGCGTTCATCCAGAGCGGCTTTCACCCCCAGCACGCACTGTTCCGCAGCACCTGAAGGCTCTTCTGGAAGCGCATTGTACTTGATTCCAGATATGGCTTCTCCGACACTGTCGCTAATAAATCTCAAGTCTTTTTCAGTATAAAACGTTCCTCCAATGAAAGCCTTCGTCCGTGCAACATGCGGGTCATCAGGAATGCATGCTTTCGCATAAATCGTGCAAGTTATTCTCCAAAATATCCAGTCGACCGAGAAAGTTCACAATTCCTCACTCTCTTCTGTTTGTTGTTGAGAAGGCAGAATGTTTTCAACTTTGGCTGCAGTGTTGCACTTCGTCACTAATCGTCGTTACCATTCGTTTGTGGAGGCCCTTCATTTGCGTGTCTAAAGCTCTTCAGGAGATGCCATCAGGCTGAGAGAGGGTTTGGATACTTAAAATCTAAAGCTCAAATACGGTGCCAGAAAATCCGTTCTGGCTTGAAGCTCGACTCTCCCCCAAATTTATTCCGAACGAAGTTCATCAGTGGAACCGTTGACATCATTAACGTGTTTTTCAAAGGTGAACCATTATGGACACACCTCTCTTCTTGTGTTCTTTATACTGCTTTAAAATCGATCCAAGTTCTGTTACATCTCGACCGCCTATCATAATTGTCACCAATGCACATAACCACGAACTTCTGTCTCACACTTGCCTTCCGCTCCTCAAGCACCTCAACATTTCTTTCAGATGTGCCTTCTTATCACGACGTTCGTCGCAAATGATTTAGATACTCTCCGCAAGGCGATTCCGTTTCGTGACCGACGACACCTACTTTCGTATGTCTTCCCTACAGGATACGAAATGTTTTCGACGATTTCGACAGGTGAAACTCTCCCGAGCGCTTGAGACCAATAATTGCAGCAACTCTAGAGAGAGAGAGCTTCGAAGAGAGTCCTCCGACAAAATGAAGTCCAGTATCATAACACGAGCTTCTGCAGGGTATATAAACCGCGACTTGCTTCGCAATCCTCACAAGTTCGTCGCATCCATCGGTCGACGAACAAGCTTCAGCGACAAGAAGCTAAGAAGAAGATTAGACAACTCGGCATTTCTCTTGTATCTCCAGCTCAATCAATTCCATAAGGCAGAATGAGTAACTTCCTTGACACCAACATTGCCGAGGAGTTTGAACGCCTGCGACAGGCAATTGGGCAGCCGGATTATGACTCGTTGCCTACCAGTCCCTACCAACCTACACCGGAGGTACTGTTGCAGGTGACTCAGCCCGTCAATCTTGGCGCCGAGCATCTGGGCGAGGCAGTCGACAACGCCATCGCAGGAAGAAGCAGCTCTCGGAAAGAAGGTAAGGGAGATGCAGAAGCATCGGAAAGCCGCGGGGATGACGCCGAGGCGGGAGCAGGCGAGGATGTGGAAGACTCGCCTCAATCTTCCTCTCCCACCAACGAAGACGCTGACGAGGCCCACGATCAATATTCATACGTCGAAGATGAATTTGATCGCCTTTGTCGCGGGGAAGAGACGAGTGAGGACGAAGGAGTGGAAGAGAGCACGCAACGTGAAACCGCGGCTCATGGAAGGGAGGATGATGATGAGAACAGCTTGGCCCTTCCCTCCCGGTATCCCCCTGAAAGTCAACCAGGCTCGCCTCGCTTCGTCAGGAGGTTTGAGCCCGAAGAATGGGAGGTGGCGATGCTGTTTGACCTGGATGGCAACTTGACCCCAGCCGCCAGGAACATGCTGGAACGTCGTCGGGCAACCGTGTTGGAGCCTGGTGCTGCCCAGGAGGTCAACGGATCTGGAGCTCCGCCAGAGTCCTCGGGTCTTATGGACGTGAAGTTGGCGGCGGGCACTGCGAACTATCCCCCACACTCATCGCAGTGCCCCGGAAAATCATTGGAAGCTCCGCCACCGAGCCTTGGCGAGGGAAAGGCAACGTTCGAGGTTGACGACTTACTCGTCCCAACACCTCGGAAGCCGGTCGGGAATCCCTCTTCATTCCCTACGAGTTTGCCGCTAGCTGCGCCCTCAAACTCGTCGCAGCAAAGCGTTGGACCGTCCCCGTCACCCGAAGACCCGGAGCCGCCACAAGCAGGCCAGGTACCTCCGCAGGTCCGCTCAACACAGGATGTCGCCTGCATCCCCAACGCCATCCCGAAGCCCCACTTGCCTAGGGATCGGGGCGTACCTGCCTTCCACCCCACTCCGCAACGGGCGACTCCTAACATCCAAGGAGTGACGAAGCCTACCGGTGGGAAGGCCCTCGGAGTGCAAAGGCAGCCGATGAAAGGCAACGCTTCGAAGGACAGGGTACGGAAGATGTGCGAAACCGTCGCGCAAGCGATTTCGGAAGCCGCCGGAGGAAAGCCGGTGTTCATGCAGAATGGTCACCGCGTCCCAGTCATCAAGAAGCCGCGACCTACGGCTTCGGACATCCTCCCCCCTCGACCTCCGCTCTACCCCACATCGCTCCCCTCCAACGAACAACTGCCCCCAGTAACCCGACCTCCATCTCAGGGTCTGGGGGGGCTTCAGGAAGAACTGCTCGTGAGGAGGAGGCAGCCGGGGTCCTCTGTACGCAACCCAGAGCTCGGAAGGCTTCTGGACATGTTCAGAAACCTGCCGCCCCGACCACCGAACGGGGACGAGAAGATTCGGGGGGCCGCATCTGCCCTGGACGGAAACAGAGTGTCCGCACCCGCGAACTCTGGTATCCTCGCAAGCGGAAACGCAAACACGACAATCCGTGGGAGCGGACGTCCAGGGCGAGAGCAGCCGTCCCAAGGATCGGGTGTAGTGGCCGTGGCTGCTAGCCCAGTGGCGCCAACACCCACGGGGCGTAAGTCTGTCAAGAGGAAGGTACGTGTCGCTAGCCTTGGACGTCGTTTTGCAATGCCCTCGCTGCGATGTGATTAGAAGTCTGACTTTTTGTTCCCATTCATTCCTTTCTTGCTTTGTATTGATGATCTTTCTTGGAATTCAGCTTGAGATGACAGCGGAGGAGAGGCAGGAGCAGAAGCGAATCCGCGCTATTCGCAACCGGCAGTCGGCGGAGAAAAGTCGTCGTCGTCGCAAGCAATACGCGGTGTCGCTGGAGTCGAACGTGCAGACCCTGCGCGAACAAAGCCAGGAATGGCGGCGCAGATACATCACAGGTCTCACGCGGCTGTCGGCGATGCAGCGGGATATAAGGGAGTTGTACGGCGACAACCATCAAATCCGCACGCCGGATATGCATGAGGTGGTGGATGCCGTTACGGACATGGTTGGAAGATGCCCTCTCACCTTCAAGAGGGAGGAGCCGCCAATAGAGCTGCGCAATATCGGCGCAGACGGGCGGCGAGGGGGTCGCGGACGAGGTGGGCGAGGCGACCGTCCACGAGGAGCCAGTCGAGGCAATCGCGGCAATAGAGGCGGTCGCGGCCGGGGGCAGTGACAGGTCTTTCTGTTCTGGAGAGCTGCGGATTTGTAGAGGAGGAAAGAGGTTTTGAAGGCGTGCCCCAACCATAATCTGCCTGGTGGGTGACAGCGCTAGTAGACGGAGGAGTGGTCTTATTTTGTTTAAAAAAGCTAACCGTTTGATTATGAGACTCAGTTGATCGAAGACTGAAGGCTTCGAACTTCATACCTTCGTAGGTGCGCTCTTTTTGTTCCTTTCGAGATCATCGGCTTGGAAATGCTTTCGCAACCCTTGGGGGAGCTGTTTGCTTGATCGATGAACTACATATTACGAACATAACACCCTTGACGTCTCCCACTGGAGCATCAGATCGTTAAGGCGCGATAATGTTATCAGCGACCCGTAACTGGTACCACAAACGCAAACGCTCTAGCGATGTATGTTTTTCCGAGCTATTGTGGAACGATACGATGGTGAAACGCTACGAAGGGTAGATAGATATCTGCGAGATACCTTCGTAGATGAGAGCATTTCTAACGAGCAGGAGAGAATTGGCTTCATGAGGCTGCCGAACGCATCTCCTCCAGGCATTTGTTTCGGACACAGCACATGCTCTGAAATCCGAATAAATCCGAATTGAATACAGCCGGCTTCAAGCCCTAAACATAGGCTGTAAGCTTGTTGTGCTAAATCATACCACCAACGCTTTACAGTCAAGAACTGGGGCCAAATCACACAACATAAAACTCTTGATACCTGTTCCAACATGGCTCCCTTTGTATTGTTTTTCACTGCACAACCGGCCATAGACCACAATTCGGAACACCTTCAACTAAAAGAGTTCTACTTCCAAAACTCCTAACAAGCCTGTAAAACAAGACTACAGCAAGAAAGAAAGCCAAATCGTATTAAAATCGCAACATTTGTTTGACGCTTAATCTCGCAAATATCGCCACAATACGATTTTTTTGAAAGATAAGACATTCTTGTCTGCAGATAAAACCACGGTTTTGAACGCAAACAGTTCACTTGTGAATCCAAAATCGTCTCATAAACAAAAACACTTGAAATACTTTTAAACGTCTTCTCCAACAAATAATCAAATATCAAAAGTCCAAAACTAGCACTACAAAAATATAAAACCCTGCAATCGGTATCAAAAGATAAAACTTTCTTTATAAACGAAGTTCCATTTCCAAAAACTTAGAACACACAATTTATTGCAAACCATTAGCCAATTTATTCGTTACTGCCGGACATTTTTGAGGGTTTTTGCCACTTGGGCTCCATGGATAATCGAGATATGAAGAAATGTTCTACTTTGCTTCAAAAGAGATCTGCAATCCTTTAATATCATCTCCATGTTCAAAAAAGGCATTCGAATCGATAATAGAGAACGACGCAGAATACAAGTTCTTTTTTTCTTATCACATTGGAATTACTGAGCAAAGAAGCATTCATATTTTGATATTGCGGTGGCTCCTAAATTACAGATGCTGAAAAATATGTTATGTAGTGAAAAACTACCCGGCTTTAGAACAAAAGCTTCTGCGTTTTTCAGTATATTAGCGATCTTCATATTACCCAATGCTCCTAGACCTCCATCGGATCTGGATATATTTTATTCAAGCATTGAAGATCATTAGAGGGTAGTACGAAGGCGTTTTAGTCGATGACATCGAATCGATGATCATCGAATATTATTTAAGACATTTATTTCTGTTTCTGAATATGGACTGTTTTTGGATCTTATTATGCGCAAAGGACATCACGGTGTTGAAACAGTTTGTTCTATTTATCCGGGGAGAGATTGAAAGCTTAGATTTTGATCTTTCGAAGATCAAGAGAAGAAGAGGAAGTTAAATATTTTTGATAGTGTGATAGTTGTAAACTATTTTGAAAGCTTAGCAAAACCTTGGAAAGCAATCCGTTTGAAATATTGTTGGAGAGAACGCTCTTATCATGATATTCTTGCACTGCGGCGAGAATGCCCATGTCGTAGTGTAAAATTCGGGGGGGAAGTGGCCGTGCCAGAAGCCCCTGACACAGGTTCGAGTCATTGCACGGCCACTCCCAGAATATTATACGTAGGGCACCCTTTGGGCAATACTAAGGGTGGTCATTGCAATCTTACCAGCAAAAGATTGTTCTTTTATTAGTTACGAAACTGCTTCTATGCGCGATGCTTGCGCAACCCAAATACCGAGCGAAACAACAGGGACG
Organism: Gracilaria caudata; assembly: GCA_030374735.1. Taxonomy (NCBI): domain Eukaryota; phylum Rhodophyta; class Florideophyceae; order Gracilariales; family Gracilariaceae; genus Gracilaria; species Gracilaria caudata. The sequence continues at coordinate 15,583 of JASCIV010000111.1, forward strand.
CATTGATTCTGATTTCAGAGGCATTGTGCTCGACGGAGACTCTAATAGAACCCAGCGATGAATGATGAAGTGCCGTACATGCAAATCTTTGTCAAATAAGTTGATCGTGGTGTATCTGCGAATATTTTTCGTGCAAACGAGTTCTGGTGTTGTTTTGATTTAGAAAAAAAGAAAACGTTCTTTTCATAACATATTGTGCTTTGTTTATGTTTTCAAGTTCAAAACTAAGTTGAAAAGTCTTGTCTAGATAGGAACGTAGTTTATTTTTGCTGAGAAGATCTATCTTGAACTACAAAAACTGGCTTGAGTCGTGAGCTCAAATATCTGGTTCAGTTTGTAGAGTGCTCAAAGAGTCTATGTCACTCATGAACGAAGAAATTTTGGCTTTCGCATTTTCTCCGTCGCTTCTGTAGTACACTCTCTGTTCATATTGAAGCATAGAATCGCAACATTTCAAAGCCAACTGATCTTTAAGGATCACTTCAAGTGCCTTAGGCCCTTCGTTAATTAGTAAAAGCCGGACTATTATCCTGCCAGTGATCACAACAGTGGTAGTTATTAGCATCGCGAGCAATGACGCATTACTGCCCCGTCTCCGAAAAAATACAAGATCATCTCCAGAGATGAAATTCTCCGCATTGATTGATTCGGCAATGTCAAAATGATCTGTAGGCACAAAGGAAACATTGCTTAGCATTCGGTCTGCAACGTTGACAAGGTGATCTTCATTATACTCAGCGCATTCAACAAGCACACTTAGCATAGGCTGCTCTGATGAACTCTCAGTCTGAGGAGGGAAAACCCAGGAGACGTCAATCCCCTTCGTTTGCACCGCTGAGGGGCAAGATATCACCATTTCTTGCACTCCTCTTTCAAATATCCGAGATTGTTGTTCAAAAGTGAGCACATTACGTAGAGAATAGGGTCTTATGCCATCATTGATATCAAGAGAGAGGAAAGTAAGCCATCGTTTGCCAGGGATTACAATAGTCACACCGATGTTGGTCGAAGTTGACAGCAACAAAACAACAAAGTGCCCCGCCTCCAAATTGTTCCCGGTCTCGAAGGGGAGTGGTTCAGATATTCCGTAACATCGAAAGAAGTCAGTTGTTTCTGTTTCTCCATGTCCGAGACGTGTTCGAAGTTTCTGGCATCTGGATGGATCATTTTCTCCAATTCTGGATGTGTCCTCAATCAATCCCATGGCCAAGCCACCAAAGTTCACGTCCTTGAAGGTCACATGAGTTTCTCCTTCGACACCCAGAAATAGACCAAGTACTTGAATACCAGGCACTGCGAATACGAGCACTACAAACTTTGTAAGCATTCGCACAGTACGACGGGACTTTCTAGACTTCATAGCACTGCTCAAAGATGCCTCTTCAGCATCTTGCGCAAGTTGGAGAAGTGATCGAAGAAAGGAAATGACCGATGAAAACGTGAGGCCAGACAAAATCACATATATGTAGAGATCTGACACGGGTATCTCTCCACTACGTCTTTGACCAAGGAAAAGTTCAAGAAACAGTTTGATGAGCTGGTATACGAACACGGTAACAAGTACGGAAAAAACGATTTCATAGAGTATGTCACTTTGCGGTCGCCAATTCCGAAACACAGAGTCGGCACCCCCATAAGTCAAATGGTTGTCACGAATCATGTTTCACAGTGTACATGGACGATGTTTATCGCAGAGTGGTTGGGCCTGATAGACGAATGTGAGTATTGCTGATCTCTTATATTCTTCTCACTCCATACTGTATGATGTGAGAAGAACACTAGTTAGATGTGACGGCATCAAATTCTATTTGCAATGCCATCCTTGTTGCGGGCGCATTGATACCTATCTTCTTTTTCTGCTGCATATTCGGTGGCCGTGCTTTATTCTGGCGCTGAATATACCGCACCACAAGAAAATGTAGTTGTCGTCGTCCTCAGCGGATAACGAAAGCAATGAATGAGGCCGGAAGGGGCCTGGCGTCACCACTCGTTAGAAATCTAACGATGCGAATTGCACGGGGGAAAGAGATGTTCATATTGATAAGTGAATGTGATTTTCATCCGTAGGATATGCAGACCAACAATCACGTTTAGGCCATGATATCATACCCCCTTTTTCTCATATTTGATGTCTTTTTTCATCTAGATGGAATCGCTCCCTTAGCGATCCATGCAGGACCCAAGTCTTTGATAAGAGACAGTGCGTAAAGGATTAGCCCTCTTATCCCTCGTATCCGATCCATTCCGTACTGTACCGGCGGTAGCAAGCGCGTTGCTGCTCGAAAGTGAGTGATAAAAGCAACACAAAGAAATCTGTTTCTTCCTTCGATAAATAGTAAGAAAATGGACCAATGCTATTTTGGGCGCATGGTAACCTTTGCTGCGTACATTTGGCGGCCAGGAATTCTCTCTCTCTCTCTCATCTGCGAGTACGTACGCTAATTCACTCGTACGTAGGGGTTTGCTAAAGACGGGAATTATAGGGGCCACAGGTGAACGTGAGGGTTAGCCATCCTTTCGAAGGTAGATAACAAGCAAACGATTTCATGTTTCCCCGATTTGGTGAATTCTTGTTAAGATACAACTAAGAACATGCCTCGAATCTGGAAAGTGATTCCCTCGTGAGTGTTGACTGAGATCAAATGCTTTAGATACAACCAAGTCATGCGAGAGATTTTACCAATGATTACAATGCACCATATCTTATCTGGCAGCAATGATACAGTTTTGAGAAGTGAAGTAAGGAGTTGTCAACATATTTCTACTCAATAAATATCTACTGCTCGATTTGCAGGACAACCGTACCTCTACACCTTTGCGGTATCACGAGCTCTATCTACTTATCTAACTTCGATGAAGACCTACGCCAACTCCTACGCTTGTTGTGTAGAGAAGGGGGAGGAGGGAGACGCAGTGAGTAGCAACACCACATGTTGCCACTCGTCATACACCACTCTCTCAAACATCCTCTGTGCACTTCAGGTGCTATAAAACGTTAAAAGTTGAGTTAGCTGAGAAATGAGTGCCCCCTTTGATGAAACAGATCAACCCAAAACAAGAACGGACGGCAAACTTCTTTCTGCTTGATCCTCATGATACGTGGGAATAAGCTATCTTACGCCTCGGTTGACCGACCATGGCACTCCTTTGAGATTCCACATACCTTCCTCAGTTCACTTGTCACATCTGTTCTCGTTACGCTGATTTCATATCAAGTTGCGTCCATTCTGTTCAGTACCACCCTCGGATTAAAGAAACGGAACGAGACCAAGCTGAAAAACTTTGGAATTGCTCTTCTCACTAGATATCTCTCCTCCCCACTCGCTGTCATGAACAGTATTCTACGGTTGGACTGGCTGACTCGTCTCTACAACTATGGTGACATTCCCTCTGATACTCGAATATCGCGTGATCCTGCACGAGTGAAGTTTAGAACAACTGCAGTTCTGTTGCTCCTTGTGGTTGCCACGCCAGTCTTTGATACATTGCTTGTGGGGTTAAGCTTGTCCAGAACAAGTGAAATAACGTTTGAGGAGGCTGGCTTCCGCGGTATTCAGTTAGGTGTACATGAAGGATTGAACGTTGTGGAGACGATTCCCTACGTTTCATTATGCCGTTCGGCAAAGTTTGAAGAAAGACCTGGGGACTTGGTAAGAGCTGTGTTTCAGCTGTGTGACACCCCGAACTTAGTCGAGGAAGAGGCGTCAAATATTTCTGGCGTTGAGATATTGCTCGAACGGCAGTCGCATGTCTACGTAAGGGTAACATTTCAGGGCTCCGTCATTTTTGGTGCCACATGGACACAGCTTAGTGGGGTTGGTGTAGAGAAAAATTTGAAGGCGTCTATTACAAACAACTCTGTGGCGCCTTTGGTAGATATGGCTCTTGAAGGCTTTGCAACGTACTGCGGAGAGCGAACCACAATCGAACGCTTGGGGGCTCCACAAAATGATGAATTCGGTACGAACAATGTGCTAATTGCCTCTGTTCGCATCGCTTGCAGTAACGCGAAAATATCGAAGCAGGAAAGACTCGTATATGCTGCTGAAATTATTGACATGTTGAAAACGAAGCTCACTTTTATTGAATCAGAAGAGACTCTTGTTCGAGACATAACGGATCCGGGGAGTGAGTTTGTACAAGAAACCAATGGGGTGCTGCTGCAAAGGACAGAGCGAAACTCTTCAATGTTCACGTTGATAGCAGTTTGTGTGGCTCTCGTGTTCGTTCGAGCGACGTTAGGCACTTTGCTTGCCAACGATGTTGAAGATGGACTCGAACAGCTATTTTTGAAACGGTTCGGTATAAAAGTAGGTAGTACCACAGTCTGGAGTGCCGTGGAGCGAGTACGTTTCCGAAAGAAGTATCAAGACGGCGACTCTTGTCAGCTGGGCATGGAGCGTGAAGGAATGACAGAAGTTGAGAGCTTTCATGGTGGTGTTGTTGGTGAAGTGCATGAAAATACTACGGGAGAGAGTGCATAGGGATAAATGATTAAACAACCTCGAGGAGGCAGTCAAGGCAATCGCGGCAATAGAGGCGGTCGCGGCCGGGGGCAGTGACGGGTCCTGTTCGGGCGAGCGGCGGAAGGTTTAGGAGGCGGCAAAAGGGTTTTGAAGGCGGACCTGTCATACATGCTGCCGAGTATAATCTGCCTGGTGGGCGACAGCGCTAGACGGAGTGAGTTGTCTAAGCTAACCGTTTGAAAATTATACAGTTGATCGAAAACTGAATACAAGGGTACTTCGAGCTTCATTACGCAGCGTAATACGCACTTCCTGCTCGTTTCGAAATCATCCATTGACTTGGAAATCTTACGCAACGCTTTAGGGAGTGGTTTGCTCTGATCGATGAGCTACTTCTCACTAGTGTTAGCAAAGAACTTCATATATCCCTTTTTCTCGTTCTTCCATAAGCGCATCTGATCGGCTGCAATCTGCTTCAATTCCGGCGGCTGCAGTTCTGGCACGAGTTGCGCAATCCGCAAGCTCTCTGAGAGTAGCCCGCAGCGTAAGCTTAGTTACAGGTAGCTACTTCAGGGGCCTCAGTTTTGACTTCCGATGGAGATATCTCCGGGTAGCCACGTGTGGGATGACACCTCGTTGCACTCGCAGCTTGTGTAAACTCGCTGGCGCGGAAAGCGATGGGGTGAAGGTAAACGAGCTGGCATCTGCGCAATGCAATTGCGGGCAGCTGACTAGGAGAGAACCAAAAGATTGAGAACGTCAAGTCCAGAGGGAGAGAGGTGTGAACCAGCTGTGTGGTTCTGGCCCCCGAAAAGGGAGAATGCGAACAGGAATCGAGACGTGGAGGCAGTTTGGAACAGAGGTACGGCACTACTTGCAAGTTGACTGCCACGATCACGTGTAATAGAGGCGTGAAAAGGTTTACATCAGAGTTGGCCGCGGGTCACTGTGATTTCGCGCACAGCAGTGGCGGCCGCCGAGCGAGCGGTAGCGCGCGGGGCGCGGCACGATGCTTGTGCGAGCGAGCGAGCGAGGGCGCGCGCGTGAGGGGCGAGTGCACGGTGGCAGCGACGCGCCATATAAGAGGGCGCGGCGGTGGCTGCCGTGACGGTGGCTGCCGTGACGGTGGCTGCGTCGCCCCCGACAGCAAATATGGGCGACAGCGACGAGCTGCGTGGAGCTGCAGCGCGCGGCGATTTGCAGCGAGTGACTACGCTACTGGCGCGCGGCGCCGACGTTCACGGCACCGACAAAGACGGCAAAACAGCGTTGCACTTCGCCGCTTTGAATGCGCACCTTACGGTGGTGCAGACTCTGCTGGAGCACGGCGCCGATGTGAAGGGCACGGACAAGTGGCGCAACACGGCGTTGAACCGCGCCGCTATGCGTGGACACGTAGAGGTTGTACAAGCGCTGCTGGCTCACGGCGCCGAGATCAACAGCACGAACGAAGATCACTGGACTGCGTTGCACGAAGCTGCTTTGTGTGGACACCTTGAGGTGGTGCAAGCGCTGTTGGCGCACGGCGCCGACATCAACAGCACTGACAAGTGGGGAAACACGTCGTTGCACTGGGCCGCTCGGGGTGGACATTTGGCGGTGGTGCAGGCGCTGCTGGCACACGGAGCCGACGTTCGCTGCACCGCGGAGTGGGGAGATACGGCGCTGCACATCGCTGCAAGTGGGAATAAACCGTTGGTGGCGCTCGAGCTGTGGCGCGCCGGCGCCGACCCGCTCCTACAGAACGATGACGGCGCAACGCCGTTGTCTTTACTGCCGGAACACAGTTATGCCGCCATGCGGATGTCATCGAAACTCCTGCAGCTATGGCTCAACGCAAAAACCTCCGCAATCACCCAACCGCAGCTGCTCGCCGCGCTGAAAGCCGAGCACATCACCTCCTTCTCTGACGTTGTGCTCGCGCACCACCTGCTGCTGCTCGCCGTGCGCCAGCGCGTCCTCAGGCGCTCGCAAATCGTTGCATTCGGCGGCAGCCGTGACTACCTCCTGCAGAACGTATACCTGCCCGTCACCAAGTTGTCTCTGAGTGACGAGCAAAAGCTATGGCTGTCCGGTCTGCTGTCGTACGCTGAGAAGAGTAGATTCATACGAGATGGAAATGCTGTGCTAGTCAAGATCGTCGCCGATCTGCGCTTGGAAATCCGTCAAGTTCTCTTAGAAATGCAATCCGCCCTCGTCTCCGTTGCGCGCGAAATTAACAGTCTGCAGCACCGAGTCAGCGCCCTCGAGTTGTGGACAGACCAAGTCGCGGAGAACTTCCAGAATCTTTGCAAAGGCCAGTAGCAGATGCTTTCGGACATGAAGAACATGGCTGCCAGTCTACAGGAGCTCCACGGCTTGCTTAAAAGACAACAGCGCAATCGCACACTCGCAGGCTTGTTGTGCTTTGGTCTAGCTATGATTCCAGTGCTTGGCGGCGCTCTTGCAGGCGCGTCTTTTGCCGCTACCGAGATTGCATTTGGCGTCAGTGTGGAGCACGTCACGTCAGGCGCTACTACTGCAGTCGACGAGATTTTGGCCGTGGACATCAGTGACTTCCGGACCGTTACCATCCTCACGAGCGACCAGTACATCAGCAAGCTCGACCCCGTCGCTCGAAAACGCGTGGAGGTCGTTGTTGAGCAAACCGATTTCAAAACGCTTCCAAACCTACAACAGTGTCTTGCCGATGCGGTACAGGAACTCAGGGACTCTGACGATTTTGGTGAGCCGGTGGTCGACGAGATGGAAGCCGAACTCCATCAAAGGTTCAGTTCTCTGGCATCTGGGTCTCATTCAGGTGAGCAAATGGTCGCTGCTCAGGATGCAGTACCAGAGCTGCAACACATACTACAGACGCATCTCAGCAATGTTGGTAGCCGTGTACCTGTACACAAGGATGATGTCGTAGATGTTGTCATGAAAGAAATGGATTACATGGGTTTACTAGACGTAGATGCATTCATCAAATCGTATCTGGATTTGCAGAAAAAGTACCCAACTGTTGGACGCCATCAAGAGCCGCTAGAGCTGCGACAAAGGTTTCAGAGTGCCACGGGGTCAAAGAACGAGCTGGAAATCAAACTTGCCGAGCGGCTGCTGTGGGAATTGTTCGATGAGTCCCGCAGTGGGGCGAGGTCTTCGCGAGCACCAGTATCATTCACAAGGACCCGTAGCGAATGGAACGAAGCAGAGGTGAGTGCCCTGCTGGCGGATCACCGGCGGAATGAGAGTTTTATTGATGAGGAAGGGTTTGTCATGGTGGGAATGAAAGTTCTATTCGTGTAATAGAGCAGTTTATCTAAGCTGTCGAACTGCAGTTCTACACTGTTGATCAGCATGTGGACATGCAATGTGTGAGAGAGAGAGACAGAGAGAGAAAAGAGTGAAAATGACATTCATTCCTAACTGCTGTCACCAAGGGTGCACAGAACCGCTTGCTTAGTTTTCGCAACCTCTTCGATAATCTCTACGGCCCGTTTCAGACCACCGGCCTCTTCAATTTCTTTCTGTACTTCCGCATCGCGTTCACGATATCTGACGTTGCTTAGAACTTCTGAAATCGATGCTCGAAGAATATCAACCGTCAACTTCTTTTGATGGATGGATAAGCCTAGCTCTGCTTTCATCACACGGGCACCCATTCCAGGTTGGTCATTCGCAATCGGAATCACAACCATCGGCACACCATATGACAACGCCATCGTCACCGTGTTGCATCCGCCATGAGTGATCACAAGCGCAGCCATGGACACTAGCTTCTCCTGTGGAGCGAAAGGCACTATGATAGAATCGCCTTCCCGAAGCTGACCAGTATCGGCCTTTCGATCGCCAAGAGAGACAACTAGCTGTGCGTTGATTCCAGTGGATGCTTGTATTACCTTTTGATAGATTTCCATGACCTGATTTTGTATGGTACCTAAAGACGTGTATATGATTGGTCTCCCATCAAGCTTTTCAAAAGGAAACTCAACATTCCTGCACAAAGGTTCCTCTCCGGAAGGATCGGATATCCTTCCAATGTAATGGTAGTATCTGGGTGTGTGTTGTCGTGGAAAGTCAATAGATTTGGGGAGCTGAATGATGGTAGAAAGGGTAGAATCGGCTCGCAGAGTGGTCTCTAATAACGGTAGATTCCATTCTCCACGTTTCTTCTGCACAATATGTACCAATCTTCGAGTGAAGAACTGCTGAAGATAGTTGTCTACCTGGTTTCGAATCCTTGTCAAGAACGTGTTCGAAGGAATGCGGTGAGAGAATATTGGAGGTATGTAAGGATCGAGTGATGCAATAAGAGCAGTACATACTGTAACATATGGGATTTGCAAATGATCCGTCACGCTTGGCATGGCAAATGCACTCTGATCGATGACCATAACGTCAATGCCAGCAGCACGCATCAAATCGGGGGCCTCTTCGAGGAAAACTTCAGCACTTCGACATATGTAATCCAAAGTAAAGCCTAGCGCCGTTAAACCCTCCAGTTCCCCGAGCTTCTTGAAGAACATAGAAGCGGAGCCTTGCGGGAAATCGCGTTCTCCTACGACAATGGATTCAAACCCGAAACTATCAGTTTTGTTCGCTACGTCTCGCTCTACACAAAGACAATTTCATGTCCTCGGCGCCGTAATTCAAGTGCGAGCTCTGTCATGCTATTGGAATGGCTATCAGCGGAGGGGGTGGCGATGCCAAAACGCGTCATTTCGAATGTGCGTCCGGAAAACGCGAAGGACCATCAACACGCTGTCTTCTAATCCTGTGTTTGTCGGTCGCGATGGGTTCACGTGCCTCTGCGGCAGTGCTCCATCCACATATTAGAACTCATACAAAACCTTAGAACGAAAGAACGCTCCTCGGTACTTAATCGACGGTAAGGTATAAGCATGTGGGCTCGTATCCGTTGCCCGTGTCTGCGAGTTTCTCCAAATTACGAAGGTTAGTTTTTGTTTGATGTGAAGTGTGGCGTTGAAATGAACGCTTCCCGGCAGGGGTTTTCTCTGTCTTCTGGACGTGCGGCCCGTCGCGACTCTAGGCACGGCATTCATTCGAATTTCTCCTCTCAAAGCACTGCCATCTAAGCTAATCGACGTGAGTACTTCTTCCCGCCTGCCCCTCTTTGCTCCTAGTACCAGGTTCCTTTGTCACGCTGTCGTCTCCACTTTATTTTGAGAACAGCCTTCAATTACTAGACTGTAGTAAAGCCTCTAGACAAGGGTTTCTCTCTGCAGAAAGGGTAAGAACTTGTTTGGAAACTGTCGAAGCAAAACAGCCACAGAGTTCTTTGCCGCACGCGGCAAAGCTCGGAGCAGCTCACGACGTGAGGAATGGGTGAACCGGCACCTGAAAACAACATGATCGGCATCTTTCTTGACATTAGTCCCACATGTGCAACGCAGCACTTTTTTCGCCATACCGGACGCCACCGGGTGGAGCGACGGAACATGGCCAGTGTAGTACTGCTCTAGTGTGACTTCGGTTTCTCTCAACATTCTGTCGTCATCTCCACTTTGCTTTATTAGGGTTGCATTTACGAAGGGTACATGGAATGGATTAATCAGTTCGTGTCACGAATTTGAAGAACATTTGTGCCGCACCAATGCGACTCGCTAGCACATGGCTATTAGCGGTCAGCCATAAATTCGCTTCTACAAGATCAAGTTTACATCTTGAAGGCTCTATGAGTGATGTCGCCGCGATATCACTCATAAGCGCGACATTGTCGCGCTTGCAACATGCGAGCAACTGAGCACACGAGACAAACCCCTTTCACGCTACGCAAAGAAAGCAATAGGCCCTACGGAAATCAAGATCCAAGAATGAATGTCACATTCCCATGAATGCGATTTTGTTGATGAAGGCAGAGCTGAGCAGCGCTGAGCAAGCGCTAGATCGAAATGTAGAAACAAGTATGTATGAATGACTTGCATACTTGAACCTCTCATCCGATTACGTTAACATGGAAGGGAAGCGTATGTTCAACATGTGTCTATACATCTTATGAGCGCTTCATGCTTCATTCCAGTGTCTTGATACGGGCTCTTCATTGACGACTCGGCCTATCCGGGAAAGAAAGATGAGAACGTATGTATGGGAAAGACAGATACAGTTTTATTGATTGGGTAAAGGGGGGATCATAGTTAATTAAGCAAGGCAATTCCGAAGAAATGAAAGTATCACTTGAAGTACACTGAAGAGCAGAGAAAATATGGAATCATGTGTGAACACCTGGCACACGGCCTTATCGAGGACTTGAGCTTACTCTCAGTTCAATAAAAGCCGATAGTTCCTGATGGTCCTACAACCTTGTAACTTGCGCGCAAAGCAATTGGATAACGAGGCGATTTAATCGGTTGAACTATATCGCCTTGCTCTCCTCTTGGAGTTCCTGAGTCGATCGCTTCGCCATTCCTGTATTCCTGGCTCGTCAAGGAGCGTTTTGTGTTTCCCTGTTTTTAGTTTGCTGTTACACTGATTCAAGTTCAGTTACAAGGAGGACATATGAGTTTTCCACCAGAGATTCTTTGTGTTCTTGTGAACCTTTCTGTAATGAATTTAAGGACAGCAGACAAAGAAAGAATCGAGTTCACGAAGATAGGACGGGTTGCCTGCTCCTTGCAACCCTCTCGACAACATCAGCAGCTTTTCTTACACCACCCGCTTCGTCTATTTCCTGGCGAACATTCTCCGCTCTTTTACGATATCTGCTATCGATTAACACGTCCGTTATAGAAGAACGAAGAACATCGACGTTAATTTTCTTCGAATGTATAGAAACACCCAGGCCGGCAGCTGCAACGCGAGCTGCAACTCCAGGTTGATCGTTTGCAACTGGGATGACGACCATAGGAACTCCATACGACATAGCCATGGTGACAGTATTGTTCCCACCATGTGTGATGACCGTAGCGGAAATTGACACAAGCTTTTCTTGGGGTGCAAACGGCACCACAATGGCATCTCTGAAATCGTCTTCAACCACTGCTTGCGGATTTCCAAGTGAGACAACGAGCTGTGCATTCAAACCCTTACATGCTTCGATAATTTTCTTGTGCAAGTCCCGCATGTCGTTCAGAATCATTCCGAGGCTGGCGTAGATTATGGGTCTACCATCAAGTTTTTCAAATGGAAACGAGACTTTTCTGCAGAGGGGTTCGGTGCCTGACGGATCGGAGAAGCGTCCGGCGTAATGGTAATTGGCAGGAAGGTGTTTGCGAGGGAAGTCAATAGATTTGGGGAACTGAACGATTGTTGCATATGGAGAATGAGCTTCGGCGGGGTCACGAATAGGAGGGAGATTCCATTGCTTTCGCATGCGATGAATGTCCTTGAAGATATTGTCAGCAATAGCCTTTTCTCTGCGGCGCTCAACATATGTATGAAGTTTAGATAAAGAAGTGGGATGAGGAATATGATGAGAAAATATGGGAGGTACAAGAGGATCAGGGTTGAAAATGAGAGAGACGCAAACAGTGATGTAAGGGATCTTCAGAAATTCGGCAATGGTCATCGTGGACACAATAGTTTGATCAATCACCATTACATCCAGATTAGCGGCTCGAATAAGTTCTGGTGCGTCTCGTAAAAACGCCCTTCCACTCTCTGCAATGTGGTCGGATACGAATCGCAAGGCAGCGTTTCCCTTGAGTTCTGCCAGCATTTTCATCGCGGTCGAGGAATAACCGGGCGGAAATTCGGCTTCTCCGACCTGAATAAGTTCAAAGTCTAAGTGCTTCAGTTTTGGACGGATGTCTGGAACGCCTATGAAGACAATTTCATGTCCGCGGCGCTGTAACTCGAGAGCGATTTCAGACATAGAATTAAGATAACTGTGAGAAGCGCGGCAAACAAAGCCTATTCGAACCATGTCGTTGGTTTATGCACGAACGAGATTAAGCAAATTTGTTTCGATGAATGTTTTTGCTTTGCGTGCTGGATGTTGTGAGGGGCGGTACCTTACGGAATGCAGGGAGATGAAGATTTACGAAGCTGTCTTGTGGAGCTGGAGGGGTTGAAATGCCGAAGGAGTGCGGAGAATCTGTTTATATAAATGAGGCCTTGTTTTCTACAGAAGAAATGACAACGAAACAAATAATTCCTGCAACACTACGACAACGCATGATATCCATTTCAACAAGGACAAGGAAGAAAACTGAGCAAGGTCTATCAAAACATACAATTACGATACCCTTGGCGCGTGATGCTAGCTTCGCTGAAGGTTGAAATTTTAAATGTTTGGCATGTAGATAAATGTTGAGAGCGAGGACAAAGCAGTTGTGATACTACGACATCTGTTACTGCTTGACTAGAGACTAGTCGAGCATGGAGCTCTTTTGTTTTCTTGTTATGGCGCCTGATGTAAGAATGATGAGTGGCTGCACAACGTGTTTTCGCGGACTCGGATGCGGGAAGACATGCCGAGTCACAACGAGTCTCACGTAGCTGGCTTTTGAAAGTCACAAGCTACGAGGGATTGCTAATGTTGCCAGAGCGTGACTCGTACCGTCGTACCGTTAAAGGTTGGAAGGTTAAAAGGACAACCTTAAAAACCCTCCTACTCCTGTAGCGTTTACAGAGCTTCTTGCAGAGAACGGCAGGTAAGATGCCACGACTCTCGTTTGGTTTGCAGTTTCCGCGAAGCAATGCAAAAGATCAAGGAGGGGTCGGAAGGATGGAAAGAATCGTTCTCAGTATTGCGTTTGGAGGGATGGAGTGGGCGGAACTGCCAAAAAACTAGCACTGGCGGCTGTGTCACCACTGTCCCGAGCCGTTCTACGCAAGTTTCGTTGAGGAAATGGAGAAAAGAAAACCGTGTACAAAACGTATCGCCTCGAGGCCTTGCATGATGCGATCTTCACCCGGCACCCTCCACTGAAGAACATGCTTCCATAAGCTCACCAGTTGTGTGTATTTTCGTGAAGGTGACGAACTCCAAATTCGAAGCATCGAAGAAGAAACGCCTCCTGCCACGTAATCCCCTCACGGCGGAGGTGCATATTGCTGGCAGGGCCAGCTAGGCTAGTTGAACTTGTCCCCGTTCGACCGCGGCAACTGCAACTGCCACGTTTTCATTTGGTCTGTAAGCCGTATCTACCCATTACACTCGGGTTGTAATTCGACACTTGTCTCATGCCCCACAGAAGCACCGCATGTTTTCACATTGCAAAAATTTGCACCCAGGCGAAGCGCAGAATGCAATGACGTTTCGAAGCGCCAATCAGACAAAGATACGATAAAAAATCATCCCCAGACGGGGCGGTGAATGGGTAGCAATAATTCGTGTGTTCCAATGATAGGGTGACAAATCGACAGTGGACAAACTGCGTGCAATGATTGCATCTCGTGCTGTTCAAAGAGCACTTGTGAGTGTATCACCATCGTGTCTGCGCATTGCGCTTCTTGGAAAGAGACACCTGTCTGATAGTCGTATACATATGTCCCTGCCCTGGTAGCGAGTGGCTCGGTTCCAGGACGGACGTCACTCTCCTTCTCAACATTTGTCTACAAGCTTCCTCTCGTAGCTAGCGTCACAGTTGCTGCGTCTTTCGACGTGCTCGCCCTTTAAAACCTACGGCTCATTCGCTGCCTGCTGCAGTTCTCTCGAGAATGAAGCACATCGTGACAATCTTCCTCTAGCGCCCGCCACAAAGCCGACAACTCTCCTCTTTCCGCCGCTTCATATCGTTCTCGTATTGCCCTTCTCGCACAGCCGAGCAGAACAGCGCCGGAAATCGATCACGCACCTACAAACACACGCATCTTCACAGAACGATGGCTTCTTCTCTTCAAACCTGTCTTCGACCGCCAGTCTGTAACAAGCCAAAGCGCGCCAAGAGCGCCTCTCGTCGACTTCGCAGCGGCAAGCTTCGCGCTGTGTCTCACCCTCCATTGGCAATGGCTAATCCGGAAAAGGCTGGTTTGTTTGTCATCATGTCTGCTCTGGTTCTTTCCGCTCATTGTTTCGCTCCGAGAGCCCCGTTGTAATACAAATCCTCACCAATAACTGCCGCCGGGTGCGCAGGCTGTCGCAGTGAAGCAGCCCGCCCTTGTAGAATTCGAATATTTTTTCCTCACGAACATATACATATTCCTCTTTAACTGTGTAAACAATCTATCTCTGGTGTACATTCTCCTCCAACTAAACATTTCTTCGTGCACTTTCGCTACTACTAGTAGGCACCCACTCATGTCTTCTATCACCAGAAGTCTCCCGTCACCTAGACCGGTGCGGAAATTCCACTCCGTCGCCACGTATCAACTGCCACGCGTTTTGTGCTTCGCGTCTCCAACGGCTTGCTTCGCAAGACGGGCCGGTCGAACCACTTCCCCGTCAAAGTATAGGCTGCAGCATCATTCCGAGTCACTCTACACTCTTGTAGCCGATACTCCTAACACAGCCCCGAATTACGTCCACATCCTTCCAATAGTTCATGCGCCCAACCAGCCAACTTCCACGGATCTGCAAGTATGTTTACAAAAGCTAAATCCTCAACCGAACGCCCTCGTTCTAGAGCTCTGCACAGCACGCACACATTTACTTGAACAACACCCGTCGATCAACACTACCACTGGCACACTGTCTCCCCAAAAACACCGACCATTTTCATTTCAGACGCTATTAGAGGCCATTCTACAACGACAAACAGCCACTCTACAAAAAGCGTTACATGTTAACAACCCTTCGCAAACCTCTGAGCAGCTGCGACAAGCCGTTCAAACTTGGACAGAAGAATTGAAAAAACCCCAACGTTCTATAATTCTCGGCGACAGAAGAATCGACAAAACGTTACGGCAGTGGGCCAATACGGCCTCCTTGTTCGAGAAGCTAATACTTCTGTTAGATGCAACAGCGGCCCCATTCGTTATGTATTTCCAGCCATCGTGGCAACAATTGCTTCGACGTGACGAACAGGTAGATAAGTGGCGTTCCCGATTGGCTGCTAGAGCACCTGCCGCTTTTCAATCGCTTTGCATCAACAGAGAGCTCCATATGACGTGGGCCGTTCGCGATAGTGCGCCTGTTTTGAATGTCGATTCGGTGGCGCTTGTTTGTGGTGTGTTGCATGCTAGGGCCATCGTTGAACTCTTAATGGATGGTCAAGTCATCGATATTGAAAGCTTGTCTAGCACAGACTGTTAACACATGTCCAAGCGTTTTACTGCAATCTTACCCAAAAGGTTCAGTTAGTTTTTCAAAATCGCAGCTCTCGAACGGTTACAAGCGTAAAACGCATAACGAGCGCATCCTGTCAACGAAAAAGAAATAGAAACATGTTGCTTGTCTGTCCCGCGGACAACTAATTTCTTCTGACTACAGTCGATACAGGCGGATGATCATCACAAGACTGCCCAGGTTGAAAAAATATCATCCATCCAGGGCAGTAGTCATAATGGATATGTCCCTGTCAGCACGTTCACAAACATGACTGAGATGTTGGATTCCCTGCAATTGATCGCTCAACAACTGTTTGATTGTATTCGCTGCCTTGGGGTCTCGAATCTCAACAGCAGGTTGTGTCTGTCGATTGAGAACGGTCGTTTCTGCAATTTCGACAAGATCGCTCAGTTTGTCCTTGAATTCAGCCGGAGCTGCAAGAGCTCTGGCAATGGTGTCCAATCTCTTCTTTCGTTCCGTCTCAGTTGGTGTTAGAACTCCACTGGAATCAACATTAGAGGCCTCTAACTCCACATTAGAGGCAATTCTGAGCAATTTTCTTGCAAGTTCGCGATGTCGCCGTCTATATGCAGCAAGTTTGGTGGATATCTCTGTGTCCACATCTCCGTCGATTTTCTTCAGAAGCTGTTCAATTTTGGAGAGAATGAGGAGATGTTCTTCGACTCGCTTGCTTTGCATGTTAGATCGTTGAATAAGATCATCAAAAAGATTCGCTTGTACGGGAACGAGACGTGATGGATCTGGATTTTTATCCACAGCTTCATCCCAAAGCTTCTCATCCATATTAGAAGGTCTCTTGTATCTTGAAATATCGCCAGGTGCTACTCTATTGTACAGAGCGGTGTGAAAGTTGGATTCAGGATGTAACGGGTTGAGTTTCTCGATGACGTCGGTCAATGCACGAGGAAGACGCGAAGGCTGCTGTTGTTGCTGTGCCATTTGCGGTTGCGATGCACCAAACATAGAAGATCCGCCAAAAGCAGACGAAGACTGACCCCATATGGACTGACTTTGTGCACCAAACAAGCTCCCACTCGATTGAGGCTGGCCGAAAAGAGTCGACTGCGACTGTCCAAAAAGCGACTGACTCGATTGTCCGAAAAGAGATTGTGATTGTGGTTGGCCGAAAAGAGACTGGCTCTGTGATTGTCCAAACAAAGATTGAGATTGAGGTTGAGGTTGACCGAACAGCGATTGTGATTGTGGAGTTGATCCAAATAACGATTGCGACTGTGGCTGAGAAGAACCGAACCCAAACGAACCAGTGGCCTGGCTAGAAGCACCGAAGCCGAATGACGACTGCGCCTGGCTGGAGCCGCCAAAGTTAAACGCCATAACAAATGCAAAACACTGTAGCGCCTCCGACTTCCACGAAGAAGGAACTCTGTCAGAAAGATTGTTGTGATGATTTCAATCGATTCGTATTGACCCAGTTTGCCTCCGCGACGGATGAATGAAAAGCCCGTGCCCAGCTCAGGTTTTACCGAATGCCTTAATCCTGAGGAGCGTGTATGCAAACAGCAACAACACTTGCAAGTCAGAAGTGGGTACCGTCGGTACCAAGAGCATCTACACGTAGCTGCATTTCCCGGGTTATTTGAAATGGCTTGGAATTCGATAGAATTGCCATGCAGCCTGATCTAAACAAATCGATCAAGCCTAGTTTGAATGGCTCGCAACAAGAGTACATTCCGGCCCATGATAATAGACGCCAAATGCTTTCAGGCCCTACCACAACGCCCGGCCTCTCCACGTGAGGGCACCACGCACGAAATAAACACACCTTCTCTCTCTGATAATAGATACCGTCGTACCATGTCCAGGTGAACGTGACGATCTTCGTCTACTTTTGAAGGTACGAGGGTACCGACCTAGATACAAGAGGCCGTAGCCCTATACCTACATCTCTCTGGAACGCTTTTCAGACTGAGAGCTCCAATGTTTCCAAGATGAGTTTTGATACAGAAGGATGATGATTCATGCGACGAAGTTCGTAACTAGAGACATCATCGAGTGCCAGGACGGTCCCAACAACTCATTCACTGCGAAAAATCGACGCTATGCTAACTCAGGATTTTGTGATCGAGTGCCGAGTAGCGTTGCTTGATGCGGCACCGTTTACATATAATGTTAGGTACCAAAGGCACGGTGGACTCAAATTTATGGGAAACCGTTACTCTACTTCCGCGCTTAAAGATGGATGGTAGTTTACAAGATGCAAATAACCATTGTAGAGTACAATCATGACGTTTTCAACAATGCTTTACTTTACAGTGGCTTCATAGCCTCGGGATCCATCATTTGGTCGATAAGAGAATTTCCCAATTTCATAGAGAGGTCGGCAGGAATAGTTCTCATAATGGTAGTGGAAACCTTGTTCTTAACTCCTGGAATGTAGAGAGCCCTTCCGCTCGCGAAAGCAGCAAGAGACTCAGCTACACATTGCTGAGGACTCATCGCAGAAAAGCCACCCCTTTCATAATCCAATTCGTTTCTGCGAGCACGACTCGCCTCGGTGTCAATCACTCCTGGTTCGATCACAGTGGTATTAACCTCGTACTTCTTAAGCTCCTCCCTCAGAATTCTTCCAAAACACGATACAAAGCTTTTCGAAGCGCTATATGTTGCATAGTAAGGCGTCGGAGAAGATAAGACGCTGCTGATAAGGATTACGCCCCCCTTCTTTCTGTCAATCATCATCCTTCCAAACGAATGACTCAACGAAACAAGTGCTTTGCAATTCAAATCAATTAGCTTACTGTGCGATGCAATTGTCTCTCTAAAGAAAGACCCGTATACTCCTATACCTGCATTGTTAACAAGCAAGCCAATCTCAATGTCTTCACAAGTCGTCACAACTAGATCACAACCACCATCGGAGGTTAAATCAGCTGCGATGCATCGAGTCTGCACGGCATATTTCTCACGGAGGGAGGCTGCATGGTCATTCAAAAGTGCTTCACGACGCGCTACCAATACCACGTTTAAGCCGGCTTCCGCTAGTTGCGATGCAAACTCTGCTCCAATTCCGGCGGATGCTCCTGTCACAAGAGTCCAGGGTCCGTATTTTTCGACGAAATTGGATGGAAGTCCCATTCTGACAACGTTCAAGACACTCAAAGAGGGGCAAGCTATTTTACACTGGTTGCAAGCAGCTTTTCCGACGGGAAAGCAAGGTATCAAAATGACTTTGTTGGGTACAGAGTCAAAATGACTTCGTCAGGTTAACATTGTTATAGTTTCGATATCAGGCTGCCTAACTGAAGCATGGAACAATCTGTATCTGGAAGATTAACATTCTGTTGCAATCTGAATCTCGGCTAATGAAAAGCGGCGGAGTCGGCAGATAGAAGAGGATATGAATCAGAGTGCGTCTCATGCATACACCTTCGTATTATAAAGCAAGACAGTGCTTCCAGGGCTTGACCAATCCCCAGTCGGTCGATGTGGCTGTGAGTTTGGGGCTCATCCTTGGGCAAATTTCGAACACCACCAATCACCGTAGTGCATGTCCTCTCTATAAGCATTACTCTCCAAACAAGGCGATGGGACTTGATGATTCACACACTGCCGTTCTCGAATGATGAGCCAAACGCAAGATTGATTGCGGCGGGCAACAAATTCAGCCAGAGGTGTACCGATGATCGACATGAACATTGTACGAAGAACTGTTTGATCTGTAGCAGAGCCCTACGCAGTGCAAAACGACTTCCGACATTGGGCACATTCGAAGAACACAATAGCATAGCTACCCTTCATACCTTCGTGCATTGCAGTTTTGCGTCTTCCGCTCCAGTCCACTTCGGGATACACAAAATGTTGAACCCATAAAACAAAGAGCAAAGCGCTATGCGTGAAAGTGTGAGGTTTTTGAAAACCACCTCAGATATCATCTTGACATGTGTGAAGCATGTTTTCAGGTCTGAATCGAAAGACCCTGAAGCTTCATGTGCAGACTGCGTTTGTGTAAAAGCCGATGGGCATCAGTCTCAAGCTGTTATTATCCCACCGCTGTGTGTTCGCCTTCAGTTCCTCTGTTCTGGCTCCCGCCTGCGTATACGCTGCTGTGGGTTATGGGGTTGCTCTGTCGGAATCTGAGCAAATGCTATCAGCAGCAAAATTTGCTGATGTTGATATCCAAACAATCTCATTACCTTCGACGAAGTGTGGCATTTATTTTAATTCCTAGGACCTTGCGTTAGGCGAGATCTCGGCATAATAAAAGATCGGGCTGCGAGCTCGCGCGGAGGCCGACCGCGGAGCAAGCCCAGAGGGCATCCCCGTTCGTGCCTGTTCTTCCTCGCCACCCGAAACCAAAGACCAAGCCTCCTTGTGTCCCTTGCTCCTCCGCTGCGTCACGACGACACCCTTTCCACGTCTCTCCGCTTCTGGTGTCTACCATACGAAGGGTAAGGCTACTGTTGATCATTGCTGTCAACATGTTTGAACAAAGCCTCGTGTTGTATCTTCAAAGGGATTTCGAACAATTTTCGAATTACAACAACTTTCTTTGTTACCCTTTGTACAAAGTTCGTACGTGTGCTTGCTTCTCAGCTGGTCCTCCTACCGTACTGTAAGTTTGAGCACAATGGTCGCAATCATGGACCGGTGAAACCTCGCAGCTCATGCATCACCGTCAAACCGTGTAGCCATCTCTCCCTCGTCGTGTCCTTGGAGCGAGTTACAGCCCATTCACTGACCCACCCAGAGACCGTCATACAAGGGTATGCGGCATCAACTAATAGAGGGAAAGTGTGCTGCGCGATTGAAACTCATTTGCTTCTAATCGCATTGCATTAACTTTTTCATGAACTATCGTGGAAGATGAACACAGATGCGCTATAGTGCATTCTTGCAGCGTCGTAGAAGATGAACACAGACCCGTTATGGTACATTTTGGGAGCTGTGGTTGCTGCTTGTGCATTATTGGCATTATCATTGCTGATAGTGTTACCAATCTTGGTGGCGAATCCACCATGGCATCTGCCAAGCCCAGGAAAAGCACTTCAGGACAAGAATATCCCGCTTTCGTGGATTGGTGCCACCCATCCGACGCAACTCAACCTTGCGTTTCAAGATGTTACTTTTCCTACACCCGCAGGTCTCACCCTTAGAGGTTGGTTGATACCCGCAACCAACACCGCACACAGCAATCCCTCTCCAGTTGCAGTTGCATGTGTCCATGGTGCAGGGCGCGACCGGCGCGCGTTTTTGCGTCATGCAATCTTCCTCACAGAGGCAGGATTCGATGTTCTCCTGTTTGATTGCTCAAATCATGGAGCGAGTGACGGTTTTCGTATGTGGCCCCGTGGTCCTTGGCCAGGTCGAGCCGTGTCTCTTGGAAAGCGTGAACATGTTGACGTCATATCAGCAGTTCGATTTCTCAAGTCGCGTGGCACGGGGCGCGTTGCAGTACTCGGTACCTCTCAAGGAGCTTCTTCGGCCATTATAGCAGGCGCAAAGTGTAATCAAATTGATGCTTTGGTTTTAGAAAACCCGTTCTCTTCACCGGAAGTTCTGCTTCGTCATATAGTCGCGACTGTTCTGAAGAAGATTCCTATGCCGTTTGTCGACGTTGTTATGACGCCATCGGTATTTTGGCTCTCACTCCTGCATACCGGTAATTTCCCATCGTCAGTGAAAGCTATTGACTTCGTGTCGAATGTAACTGTCCCCGTTCTGTTTATCCATGGCACTGCTGACGCTTTGGTACATCACAGAGAGTCGGAAATACTACACACTGCAGCTTCAACGGAACACAAAGAACTGTGGCTCGTAGAAAATGCGCCGCATACGCAATGCTTTAACACGAGACCCGAAGATTACCGAATCAAAGTAACCAAATTCCTGAGCACTTACCTCGTGGACGCCTAATCTTATGAAACTGCTATGAATGAACCTAAACTTGGCTAGCGAAACAGACATACAGCATGACTTTCGAGACTATCACAGTTGTTGCGGTTACTAATGCTGAGATACTATTCGCCGATCCAGACATGTTTCAAACCTTGTGATCGGCAACAGTCTTGACTTATATCTCAACCGCATCAGAACTTTTGGCTTTCATTTTCGGTGCTTTGAAGAGTTCTTCACTTTCTCGGGACTTTGGTTTGGTTTTTTTATAACGACTTCCTTCAAAGAAGTTTCATTTCAGTCGGAAAGAACCATTCCACCCTGATGGAACTTCAAGGATTTTTTAGTTGAAAGATAGATGCCAAGTCGGACGATGAGCTCTTTTGGAGTGCAAAGCGCGTTAGCAATGGGTTACATCCAATACGAACTGCGTTTCACCCTGTTAGTTCTGCTCGTGCACAACCTTGCCTCTTCATCTTCGTTGTTGACATCTGCCGTGTCAGGTGCAATCGAGTTTGTGTTTCCCACGCGCATAAAAAGCGGCGAGAATTTTCCGTGTTGGAAATTGACTGTAACTCTGTACGGAAGCAATTACGCAACTGTATGTCCCGCGTATGAGAGGAATAGCGTCAGTGATGGGAAACGGAGTAAGCTTGATAAGGGGTATCTCGTCAATAGAAGACTCCAAGTCTTAGTGCGAGTCGCGAAAGGCTCTCAACCTGAATCATGGCTCGAAGTTGACACCGTTTAGAGTAGTCAAATATTGCATCGGAGGACACCACGAAGGAACTTCGTGGACGGCCGTGAGCAGCGATCTTGCCCCACGGAGCAGTAGCAGATATCGTAACTCCAGAACTATCATATTGGCTAGAAAGCTTGGAAGTGGTGGTGACAAGAGCACCTTTCAAAACGTGTGTCATAGTTTGCTCTACGTCAATAATCTGAGTATCAAAACTAATCTTCGATATCGAACCACCCTTGGAAAAGTGATATATTCCCACCCTCCGCCGCTGAAATTCATATGAGATCTTACAAGGTTTCCGCATTAGTTGAAGCTCTCCAGGGCCGCTTTTTGGTTCGCGTTCCCAAATTAGGCATGGGGCGTTTTCACCACCTGCCCATAGTGGGGCCTGAAGTTTGGGTGTAATGCGTAGGGGATTGTTACGTATTCGAATTGAAATGATATGCTGAAAGGCTTCGAGGGAGTAGAGAGCTCTTGTATATTGCTCGTTCCATTTATGCTCGAGCTCATGGCGCAATCGTAGCTCCCCAGTGCGACTTCTGCTTCGCTGCTTTATGCAGGGTGGCAGCAACTTCGACAAGTTTCTCGCCTGCGATGTTAGAAATGCACTGTTCCTAAACGCTGGAAGAGTGACTAAGCGTCTAAGATGGACGCTGATATTAATCCTTTTGGAAGGATGTAACCTCATATTGACAGTGCCGTGTTCTGTATCTCTTACATTCATCGAAAGTGAAACATTGGTGTCGGCGCGCTGTAATCCAAACAGCCAGTGCCGCTTGTGGTATTCGATTTTTTCCCCAGAGTGCAGTAGTTCTGAAGAGTCCGCCGCCAATGAAGCGCGTCGAGATGACGCAGTTGGTTGCGGGGTTCTATGTCGCTTGGCGGACTTCCTCAGCTCAACTTTACCCTTTCCTGTATTTCTCTCACAGACAGATGCAGTTACAGATGAGCTTTGTCCCAGGCGTGCTTTAACCAAGTGGAATATCGGAAGCGATCCGGATTCATTCGGTAAAGGTAGCGGAGCAGTACGAGAATGGTTGAAACGCTGTGGCATGATGGACCATTAACGGAAACCAGGGAACCAGCGATAATCTCAATTGCTGTAGGGGAGGTGGTGGCTCTTCGGCTTGTGCGACTGGTAGGTTCTCCACTCTGGCTGAGCGACGTGCTTTGCGAGATCTACACGTATTGTTTGCACGGCAAGATGTGCATCATGTGCGTTTCCGCAACAATTGACCTGAACAGAGTGTGTTTCCCTGGTGGAGTAGTTTCCTCTCAGATGCCCCTGCACAGCGCATTAATGGCCGATGTGCTCTTCAATCACGAGCGTGAAGATCTTCACAGCGCGCCGTAATAGGGATCAAATATGGTCATGATGATCATGATGAAGATCTCTCAGGTGGGACATGACATGACAAGCGAAAGCTGAGCAGGATCACTGCCGTGTGCACACGGTTCCCTGCACGAATTGTCAGGGCTCCTCGAGAACAACCAATCATGCAACGTCATCACCCACGCTATCCCCATGCCCCTTGCGAGACCGATTTTGATCACGCTGGCCAGCAAGATTTTGCGAGAATTAGAGAGAATCTCGCTGGCCAGCGAGATGTTCTTTGTGTAGCAGCGAGAGCTTCTCGCTACTACAGTGAGAGCTCTCGCATGCGCGCCGTCGCTCTCGCACCGTAGCTCGTCTCTCCTCCTAGCTGCTGTTGTCTGCCTCTGCCTCTCCGCCTCGCCGCCTTGTTTTTCCTTCGCCTCGCTGCCTTGTTTTTCCTTCGCCTCGCCGCCCTGCGCCGTCCTTGACCGCTCGCTGCTTTGCTGTTCCGGGGCTCTTTCGCCGCTTTAGCGCCTGCTTCGCCGCCATCTGCCTCGCTTTCATCCGCTTTGCTACCGTCTGCTTCGCCGCCGCTCTGCCTTCCGCCTTGCCGCATTACGTCTCCCCGCCCGTCCTGTGACCGCAATCCACATCACCGCTCTCTGCCCCGCCGCCCTCCGCTACGCCACTTTCTGCCTCGCTGCACTCTGCGTCGCTGCCCTCCGCCTCGGCGCCCTCCGCCTCTTCGTCTTTCGCCTCGCCGCCCTCCGTGTGGCTTTCTCACCATCGCCGCCCTGCGCATCACGGCCCTCCGCTTCTCCGCCGTACGTGTCGCTGCCCTCCGCATCGCCACCCTTCCGCTTTCCGCCGTGTGTGGCGCTGCTCCTTGCCTCGCCGCCCTCCGCGTCGCTCTCTCCATCTCGCTACCGTTCTTCTTACTGCCGTTCTTCTCGCCGCCTTTCGTCTCTTCGCCGTTCGTCTCGCCGCTCCACGCTTCGTCGCCCTTCCCATCGTCGCCCCTCACATCCCCGCCCTCTGCCTTGCCGCCGTCCGTGTCTCTGCTCTCCGCCCCACCGCTCTCTGCCTCGCTGCTCTCCGCCTCGCCGCCCTCCACCTCTCCGCCGTCAGTGTCGCCGCCCCTCGCTTCCCGCCCTTCGTGTCGCTGCTCTCCGTCCCTCCGCCCTCCGCCCCACCACTCTCTGCCTCGCTGCTCTCTGCCTCTCTGCTCTCCGCCTCGCCGCCCTCCGCCTCTCCGCCTCTCCGCCGTCAGTGTCGCCGCCCCTCGCTTCCCGCCCTCCGTATCGCTGCCTCCGTTTCGCTGCCTTTCATTTTCGGCTTTCGACCTTGTAACCCTCCGCCTCCACGCCCTGCGCATTACAGCTCTTGCTTATGAAGTTGTTGCTCTCACTTTTCTGTCCCTCGCCAACCTTGCAGGGTTTTAGTTTAACGCAAACATTTTCGTCGGTCTCGAGACACCGAACTGATTTCAGGACGTTCATATCTGTGTGACGCGGACTACGAGCATGCCGTACGCTTCAACTAAGGCTTCGGCACCGCCGGTTTGCGTCTTTACACCATCGCCAACTAAGAAAAAGAGGCCCAGCACACAGACGAACTATGCGGGCAATAGCGCTCAGGGGGGAAACTGTGATGCGAATGTGATTGATTTCGGTCCACAGCCTTTGAAAAACGATGCTTGTAATACTATAGATGCGCACAGTACTGGATCGGAGTCCTTCACATCTGAAATGAGGTCACAACCCCATCGCATGGTCGCAGAAGAAATTCAGGAAGAGGAGCAGAATGATAAAGAGGAACAGCCACCCAAATCTTTTGATGTTCTCCATGATCCAAATGATAATGAATATCCATCTACGGACTCTGGGTCTTCTTTTCACGGGGATGACGATATCTTCTCTTCACAAGAGAGTGCCAGTGATAACACATCTTTGTCAGCATCTGAGTTACAAATACAGTACACAGAAGTACAAATGCTGCATAACAAAGAGGAGCATAAAACGCCGTTGAATCATTCCAATATGATGCCTAATATCGTGGATGCAGGCAAGAACGCGACAGAGGACTTTTGGTCCACTCTCTTTGTAGACTCTGTGGAATTTCTGGACGACATCACAGACGAACTGGAGAACGACATGGTTGGTAATGAGAGGACCACGAGCGTAACTGACAGGGAAGAAAGAAGTGTAAACAACAGGGTTGGGGGTCTTCCTGGATGGAAGTATGCAGGGGCTTTCGAGGACATACGAATCGACGTGGACAATGCAGAAGGAATTCTCGGCCGTCGGTTTTTGGTTGAAGCAAACCATATGTTAGACAGCGTCATGAATGAAATTGAGGTTAACACTACAAGCATTTCTCAAACAAATCTAGGACATATGACCAGAATGCAAGCATTGGATGTGTTTCTCCCTAACTCTGTGCTAGAGAAACTTAAAGAATTCGTCAATCGAGTTTTATCGAAGCGCAAGATATCGCTCACAAACACTTTGGAGATCAAGGGGGTCATAATTACGCATGTACTTGCTGCGTCTTATGGAACATCCGTATCGATCATGACGTCAGCGGAACATCGAGAATTTTACTTTCAAACTGGAGTTTCGGGGGAGCGATACAATGCAGTGTGGTCGGCGTTAAGTGGCACTCTGAAACGGCGTGAGCGGGTGCAAGACTGTGGCCTCGGATGGTCTAATAGGCCAATTGCCGGGAACCAGCTGATAACGGAATTGGAGCAGCAACTCGCAGCAGTGAACCGAAGGTTCTTATACGTTCCAGGACAGACAATATTTTCCTTGGACGACGATCATCAGCGGCTAAGGTCACGGGCAGTAACTCAGTTGACTAATCTTTCGCACGTCAACAACCCTCAGAAGGCCTTAGGTCCTGTTAGTAATGCGCTGTGCTCGGCTTTGACTTCCGCCTTTCTAGCTTGCCACTACTCCAGACCACACGAGAAAATCATTCACGTATGGCAGCGTCTTGTTCAACTGGTTCAAGGAGCAGCGACCCCTGGCTGCGTTGTTCCAATGACTGATGCCATATTTGCAGCTGACAGAGGCTACAATGGAAAAGAGAGCATAGATTTTATAAACGACCGACTAGGGGCCACTGGTATAGGGACCCATAAACGGAGCTTGGATTATCCCTTTGTTTTTGGTGACGGACCTATCCGGAAGAAACACAAGGGCATGGTCATAAAGGAGAAAGGGTGCCGTGCGGTGTACAGCGCAGTGCGACCGCCAACAGAGAAGGGTGGAAGGGAGGTTCAAGCCATTGTATATCGAGAGAGCTATTCTGGGAGAATTGCCTCTGTATACCACAACAATATGAGCATGTTCGGCGCAAGTAATTTTACGCTGATCCCGAAGACGGAATTTGGGTCAAGGTCTCTTACTGCAGAGGATATTCAAGACCTGCGGGAAGTGTACAGCCGATTTTGCAAGAACAAGGCAGGATTTGCAGAGAACGGCGAAGAGGGGTGTAATCCAGATCAGAATGATATAGCACAGACCTCATTGTTGCATCTTTCTCTTGCCACAAGGCAGTTTCACGAGTACACAATCTTACAATCCGAAGATCCCGGATGGTTTCTCGCCAGAGCATTTAGGTTCACATCTCGAACAACGCACTTGTTTTTCAGGGCTATGGCCTCTGATTTCGAGAAGCACGTGCGAGGCGGAGCCCTACTCCTTTGCGGTAAAACTGTCATGAAAGGGGCACAGTCTCTTCCGACTCAGGAGAGTGAGACGAGAACATTGCTCAGTGACAAAATGGCGGCAGTAATAGACGGTTTAGGAATGACACAGCGAAATTCGGCGACTGATGGCGAGGTGACAGAAGCCGTCGGTCACATAATGACGGCCACGCAAGAATCGCTGTCGGCCCTGCTGAAGACGGCGTTGGTGACAATGCTGACAAGAGTAGGCCATCGACCGCCCGCATCACTTAACAAACCGCAGTTGGTTGATAAAATACTCAAACTGCAGAATGACGTGGTCAATGGCTCAATAACACTCACAGCTTCACTAAGTGACTCAGAAACAAACGACAGCTTGCGACGAAGTATTCAAAAGTGTCTTTACAAGGCCTCTTTGGAGGCTTGGTTTATGAAGCCGCTGACAGTGACGGCGGGAATGCGGGAGGGATCAATCAACGAAAAGAGTGTCTTGCGCTCACTTCCTAAATTCTTCTCTGACAATGACGTTTTGGACGGAAATGCGTTTCAGGTTCAAGCATCATTTAGACCGCAATACGCGAAACGATATACTATCAATAGAATATGGACTACTGGACTAATTGGGTCAAAGAGTGTTCAACTCTTGGCAGGCAGCCCGGATGGTATTTCGGCAATATCTGATGAGAATAACGTGATCACAGTGGCAGCGATTGAAATTAAAACAATGACCTCGTTGCGAACGTCGAAAGAGGCCGAGCGCATTCGTCATCGATACAGCAGGGTGGTGAAAGTAACGGACATTGGACACTCGGAGTACTCAACAAAACTCTTTCATCAGTTGGTACCATGTACTGAGTACAGACTGCAGTGCGTCCACCATGCGGCCGTGATTGAAAGGCCTTACGTTATTTTTGTTGTTTCAAAGGGAAGCAGCCTTGGAGTAGCAAACATCATTTATGTTGCAATGCTACAATTTCATAGAACATTTCTTGCAAAGTATACGTACAGCATTTCGTGCATGAGAATGATGGCGTTTGAATGGATAGGCTCCTCGGCCATACATATACCCAAACAATATGACGAACTCCTGCAAACTTCTCACGCCACAGATATGTATTCTTTTGGTTCGTTTTACAATTTGAGTGCAGCTTACAAGAAGTTATGCGATGAAAAGGGATCCCTACCTCCGGCACGCATGATAAGACCCACATATCTTGTGTTCTGGAACTTACTGAAGGGGGGAGTTGATGAATTTAGTAGAAGCATGCAGAACCTTTGCTACACGAATTCATCCGAGAATCCGATTGTCAGCGTTGTTGGAAGACTGCTGTGTGCACAAGTAAATAATGCCGGCATTGTTTACAGACTTTACCTTGCAAGAAGACATGGAAGTCTTCCCGATAGAATTACTCAACAAGAAGGATCTGCAACAAGTTATCGACAACTGCGACAAGATGTGACAAAACACATGACTTTTTCTTCGTTTGCTAAACATTTAGCGAAAGTGTTTGCGGAAATCTATAGAAGAACCAAATGTGCTGAGAGTTCTTGTGGAAGAAAATCGTCGAACGTCTCAGAGAAGGAGGTTGTGAAGCAAATGTATGTGAAGAACGTTATTGAAAAATATAACCAAACCAATGACACAAAAAGACGTTTGTCAGCTCCGGAATCACATCATATACTAAAAGGCAAGCCTGCATATTGTTCTTTGTGTTCATATTATCATAGTGTTAAATTGGGAGGACGGGTTTTTAAGAAGCGAGGTGGCTCAAAGACGAGACAGTGGTGTAGGTTGTGTCGCCAACCATTATGCTCAGCTTGCTGGAATACATGGCATCGGAGGAGAAAGCTTAAGAAGGCTGCAATATCTGCAGTAGAACTGGAAGATCTTATTAAGAAGGCTAAAAACGAATTGGAAGAACTTAACCAAAGTAACGTGTAGATTGTTTATCGTGACGTATATGAAAATGGACGTAAAACTATGTTTGGCAGGTTTGTAGTCTACTGACCAGCGGCGAGGCAAAGAGAAACGACAGCAACGAAGCAGAAACGTGGAGGTAGAGGAAAGCGGGAAGACGAAGGTCGGTGCGTCGGAGGGATGCGAGAACGGCGAGAGCCAAAATATGTGTACGTGTAGGGCGGCATGAGCCGAGAGGCAAACGGAGGCGAAAGCAACGACGCGAACAGTGATGCGAGCGGCCACCATGAGCAGCAAGAGTCGTGATGCAAGAATCCGAGAGAGTCGGGAGGCGAACCACAGCGAGAGATGCCAGGTGAAAAGCGGCGAGAGCGGAGAGGCAAACAGCAGCGAGAGCTGCGAGAGCGGCGAGAGCGGCAAAATGAAAGGCAGCGAAACGGAGGCAGCGATACGGAGGGCGGGAAACGAGGGGCGGTGACACTGACGGCGGAGAGGCGGAGGGCGGCGAGGCGGAGAGCAGAGAGGCAGAGAGCAGCGAGGCAGAGAGTGGTGGGGCGGAGGGCGGAG
>JASCIV010000854.1:0-11210 GCA_030374735.1 Gracilaria caudata
GGTTTCGAGGGGGGGGGGCTGGTGGTGGTGGTGGTGGCGGTGGTGGTGCGGAGCGGGGGTGCGTTCGGTGCAGTGTCCGGGAAGGGAGGGACGGGCGGCACAACGCGAGGCGGTGAACGTGGTGCGTTAAACGCGCATTGGCCATCGCGCGCGCGTGTTCGCTGAGAGTGCTCGCGCGCGACATGCGTCGCGCACGCGCCGCGTCGCAGCGCGCACCCAACGTTGTCAGCTGCGAACGCGCGCGCGTCACGTGGCTATCAGCAGCAGCAGCAACACACAAGGAACAAAACAACGCGTACTGTACAACTTTTATCGTTTATGTACACACACAAAAAAGAACACAAAAAAAAAAGACAACAAAACACGCGCGCGCGCGGCGCGCCGGGCGCGGTGGTAAAGGTGCGCGTTGGAAGAAAGGCGATGATGACGACGATATGTACAGCGCGGGGAGAAAGGGGCGTCACAGTTTCTGGGGGGTTGGGGGGAGATGAAGCCACTCACAGTTGGGGCGATGCGGCGGGTGCCAACGCGGCGAACGGGTTGATGGTTGGCGGTAACACGCCGGCGATGCCCGCGCTCAGACCGGGGCCGCCTAACGCGATCACGGTGCCCTCGTCGGCGTTGACGGCAGCCACGCCCTCGTCGCTGTTGGCGGCGGATGATACCGTCTTGTCGCCGACGGACGACACCGCCGTGCCGTCGCTGAGCACCACCGACGAGCCTGGCCCGAGCAGCGACGCGGGCGCTTCTTCCTCGGCGGGTACTTCGTCGGCGGGTACTTCTTCGACGGGCACGGGCTCGGCCGGCACTTGCTCGGCGGGCATTTGCTCTGCGGGTACCTGCTCTGCGGGTACCTGCTCGGCGGGTACCTGCTCGGCGGGTACTTGCTCGGCGGCTACCTGCTCGGCGGGCAATTGCTCGGCGGGCACAGGCTCAGCGGGCACGGGCTCGGCAGGCACGGGCTCGGCGGGCTCGGCGGGCAGCGGCGCGCCCGACACGGCCTCGGGCTCGGTACCAGGCGGCATGGCCGGCTCGAACCTGGGCTCCGCCTCGTAGCCCAGCTCATAGCCCAATCGCTCCGAAAGCGGCGCCGCGCGCACATGCAGCGGCAGCAGTAGCAGCAGCAGCAGCAGCGTGCCCAGCGGCAAAACACGGCGTGGCGAGCAGATCATGGTGGCAGATTCCGGAAGATTGAAAAACACACACAAAAGAGAGAGATTTGGGATGCAGAAGGTGGCACAACAGACGGAGTGGCTGGATGACGAAGCTTTGTTGCTTGCTTGCTTGCTTTTTGGTGTGGCATGTTTGGCGGGCGATGAAAGCGCGCTTTATACGCGCGGCGGATGGGAGCGAACGAGGTTGCCGGCGCAGCATTGGTGAGCGGCTGACCGCGGAAGGTGGCGCGCCGCCACGCAGCGCTATTGCGCAGCGGCAAGAAGCGCCCGCGCCGCGCGCCACTGTTGTTGGGCGCGCGGTGGTTACGGCGGTTTTTGTTGCGGCTGCCGTTCCCGTGGCGCGCGCCGTCATCAACGCCATCCCAATTATGATACCGCCGTTACCCCCGAACGCAACGCACACGTACCTAATGCATGTTACAGTACCGTACAAGGGTAGAGGGTTACGAGGGACACCCGTATCTTACGCCTCCCTCGTGGGCCGTGCACGCGGATCAACTTTATTAATGGCAAACCGGGCGCGCGCGTGCAAAATTTTGCTCGCCACGGCTCCCACGGCGCCCGTCACATCACATGTGCGTGGCGCCGAATGCGCAAACGCGCACCACGTGGAACAGCGCGCGTATGCGCCGCGTGCACATGCGTCGTTTCCGAAGTGTGGCTACAATCGGGGCGCGCATCTTTCACGGCGCGCCGCCATTTGCGCCGCCATTTGCGCAGCCGCGTCGGCCATCGTGCGCCTTTCGTTTCGGAGCACCGCTCCGAACAATGTCTCACGCCGCCTTGGGTGCTGTGCCTGTGCGTGCCACGCCTCGCGCAGCTTCACGTCGCACGCCGTCTTGCTTGTTGCATCTGCCGGTCGCATCACGGCCCGACACACAGTTTTCTTCCCCCCCGTCGTGCCCCGTCAAAAAACTGTTTTGCGTGATGGCGCCTGCTGCCGCTGGAGTGGTTGTCAAGTCTGAGGCCGATAGAAACGCTCGCGCTTTGCCGTCGGCGCCTCGTAATGTGTTTGTGCATAACAGAGACCATCGACAGTCGCACAAGGTACACGGTTGGACCAATTACTACGAGCTTCCCGTGGAGTACTCCGTGGAGATTCATCATGACATCCTCTCGCCGCACAACGCTGCGCTGGCCACGCGCTACATGCCGCCAGGTTACAAGCGTCGTTTTGTGGTGATTGATCAGCAGGTGCATCGCTTGTATTCTCGTGCCATTCAGCACTACTTTGATCACTACGGCGTGCTGTGCAAGTTTGTGGTGATTGAGGGCGAGGAGTGTAACAAAGTGTTCAGCGCGGTGGAGAAAATCTTCAACGAGCTGTGCGAGTTTGGCTTGCTGAGAAGAGAGCCCATCGTGGCCATTGGCGGCGGCTGTGTGCTGGACATTGTGGGATTTGCAGCCAGTTGTTACCGACGCGGAGTGCCGTACATTCGCGTGCCCACGACGTTGCTGGCCATTGTGGATGCCAGTGTGGGCGTCAAATGCGGCGTGGATTGGCATCACCCCACGCTGGGCGGACTCAAGAACCGCATGGGCTCGTTCTACCCGCCGATTGCGGCGTTTCTGGACAAGTCGTTCATTCGCACGCAGGACCGGCGCAATCTGGTGAACGGCATGGGCGAGATCATGAAACTGGCGCTGGTGCGCAGCGCGGAGTTGTTTTCGTTACTGGAGCAACATGGCGCGCGTCTGATTGAACAGCGCTTCCAGTCGGACGACCACGTGCCGCACCGCGTGATCGAACTGTCCATCCAGGTGATGCTGGAGGAATTGGGCCCGAACCTATGGGAGTACCATCTGGAACGATGCGTGGATTACGGACATACATTCAGCAAGATTCTGGAGATGCAGGCCAAGCCGGCGGTGATGCACGGAGAGGCGGTGAACATTGATGGCTTTTTGTGCATTCTGCTGGCGCACCGCAAGGGCTGGATCAGCACGCAGCTGCGCAACCGCGTGCTGGCGGTGATGAAGAGGCTGCAATTACCCACGTGGAACGCGGCTTGCACGCTGAAATTGCTCACCAAGGCGGTGGCGGACGGCATTGAACACCGACACGGGAAGCTGCGCATGCCGCTGGTGAAGGGCAACATCGGCTCGTACGCGTTTGTGAACGAGTGCAACGCGGACGACCTGAAGGGCGTGATCGCGGACGCGCTGGAGCTGCACCCGGGCGCATGCGTCAACGACGTGAGCGCCATGAGCATGTGACACTCTTGTACAACATTTTAACGGCATTCAATTTGCATTATCTGTTACGCAATTGCGTTTCGACGGCAACTCGTACATACTACAAAGGCACTTTGGCTTTTTTTTTTTTACACATCCCCTTTTTTAGCTTTGTAAAAATTGTTTTTGTGTTCATAGCGATAGTTTTCAGTTATTATTCTTCACGTCTTTCCCGAACGCTCGCCACCCGCTGCGCAACGCCTTGAGCGCGCCATGCCACGCGCGCCGCGCTGCGTTCGCCACGCGCACAAGCAGCGCATGCGCGCCGCGAACCTCGAACAGCACCGCAATCGCGTACACCAGCCCGATGGAAAGCGCCACCAGCGACACCACAATGTCGAAGAAGAACAACAACAGCCCAATCAACAGCGCCAGCGCGCACACCTTTCCAAACTCGCGCAGCGCGTACGACTTATCTGTCTGCCTTTCCTCGTCGCCGTCGCCTGCGTCCGCGCTGAGTCGTATTTGTGGCCGTCGTCGTTGTTGCCGTCGTCGTCGTCGTCGCGCGTTGAGCGCTGACGCGCGTCGGTTGGTACGCACGGGCACGGGCAGTGGCGCGTGTGGCGGTGCCACGCGTATTGGCGCGCGCGCGACGATGGCGCGGCGTGGCGCGAACGGTGGCGTGAACAAAAGCGGCTGCGTGCACGCGGCCATGAATCGAAAACGGAACGTTGTGGCAGACGTGAGCGGGTGGCGTGTGTACCGAACGGATGCGCGGATGGCAAGCACAACGTTGAGCGCATGTGAAGCGCGTCGAGCGTCACGGCTGAGCACGGAGTGGCATCGACAGCATTCTGCTGCGTGCGCAATGCTAGCGAAAGCATCGCGCTGCACACGCCAGCGAGCCGTGTGTGATAGCGCGCAGCGTGTTTTGCTGACCACACACTTTTTTTTCCTGTTTTTCGCAACTTGAAAAGTTTTATTACTTTTCGTTTAGCGAGTATGACGACTCATGCAGCGATCCAGTCGCGCATCATGCGTAGCGCACTGCTCGCGCCGACAACGCACCAGCTCCGGCACGCCGCCGCAGCATTGTTCCAGCGCGCTGGCTTCTGCGGGACACAACGAAAGCGTCACGCACCAGCCCAGCAGCACGGAGAAGGCGCCACACGCGCCGGAGGTGGGCGATGATGGCGGGTGCTGTCGCACGCACGCCAGGTACTTGTGCGCGATGGCGCGGCATTGCGGGAACGCCTCCGCCACGCTGACGGTGCGCACTTGGTCGCGCGACGGCGCCGATGGTTCGGACGCCATGTTTGCTCGCCCGCGTTTGTGCTTCTTCCGGTACGCGTAGCGTTCTTATCGGCAACTGTTGCATTGCATCGGCGTCGGACACCCTGATCATTGGTAATTGCTTGTAATTGCATTCATTACAAGTAATTACCAATCAAAACGCTATAGCTTTGATGATCAAAGTTTGATCCCGTTTGGCTAATGATCCTCTGTTTACCCGTAATTACAAGTTGTAATTACCGGTTGCGCACATGAAAAGTAAATTGATTCTGCTTGTGTAAGCACTGCAACTGTACTGTAAGACGTTTGCGTCGCCGTCGGCGCCACACCGCCCTTCCTCCCTCTCTCCCCCAAGCCCAAGCAACACAATCCACTGCGATCCCATCATCGTGATAACTTCTCCACCTCTTCCGCCGCCGTTGTCCGTCGCGCGCCAGTCGCAGCCCAGCCCGCCCCCTGCTCCGAGTCGCCCACCATGTTGATGCCAAAGAAGAACCGCGTCGCAATCTACTCACAACTCTTCAAAGATGGCGTATGCGTGGTCAAGAAGGATCCCATGCTCAAGGAGCATCTGGAAATCAAGGACGTGCCCAATCTGCACGTGATGCAGACCATGAAGTCGCTCCGCTCGCGCGAGTACGTGCGCGAGACCTTTTCATGGCAGTACTACTACTACTATCTCACCGACGAGGGCATTGAATACCTGCGTTCGTACTTGAATCTGCCCAGCACTGTCAAGCCCACCACGCTTAACCCGCCGCCGCGCCAGCCGGCACGATCTGCGTTGGGAGGCCGTGGCGATCGTCCGCGAAGGAGTTATGGAGATGGTGGCGATAAGAAGATGGGTCCTGGAGGAGATTTCCGCCCGTCCTACAGAGAAGGTGGTGGTTTTGGTCGCGGCGGACCCATCCGCAATGACTAGTGCGCTATCAGTTTGAATCGCTACCCGCGCACAGTAAACACGTTGCTATCATACTCGAGCGCTGTTCTTCAACACGTCGTCGATTTACTGCCTTCGTTTCGCGATTGCGCTTCGCTTTGTTCCAACCACTGCTGCCATTTTCTATCGCGTTCCGCACGATCGGCGTCTGTTTCCTTGTAGCGATAGTCGCTATGTCCATCGTAAAGCTCAGCGCGCAATTGTCTGCCGTCGTACCACCTTCCGTTCATCACCTCGATGCATTTGAGACACGATTGTATCCACTTGAACTTCACCGCCACCGCACCCTCTGCATTGCGCTCAAACACAGTCACCTGCTCGACCTCGCCACATTCCGCACATCCATCGAGCATATCCTCGCGGATCATATCGTAATCCGCCGTGTTCACATCAAACACATTCTTCAAAATCACGATTCGCGACGCGTTCGGCGCGTTTCGTTGTTCATCCTCCTCATTCCAGCTCATCTTCTCGCGCACAAACAAATGTCTCCACGCCCTAGGCGCGTCCGACCCCTCCCTCACGCCACTACTCTCCGTGCGACCACTCTCCGTGCGACCACTCTCCGTGCGAGCCTTCTTGTGCTCAAAACTAGCCTCATAAACGCGCACCGGAAACTGCCCATCGCGGAAACAAGCGCCGTCCAAAAGTTGCAACGCGTTCTCTACACTGGGCCGCAACGCATACGTCACCAACGCATCGCCCTTTGCTGCACCCTGTTCGTCGCGATAAATCTTCACGCGAGCGCGTCCAGTGTTTGCGTCGGGTAATAAAATGCCGCACTTTGCGCAGAATGAAGCCAGTTGTTGCTCTGTCACATCGCTGGGAAGCCCGGTGAGATAGATGCTGGTGTTACGTTGATTGCGCTGTCGCGACGCCTTTCTGGCTCGCTTTCTGGCCTGGCGCTTGCGCTCGCGTTTCTCGGCCACGTTCTGTCGCGGAGATGTGCCGGCAGACGCTGGACGCGGCTCGTCGCGTGAAGCTTCATCGCGTGGAGCTTCATCGCTTGCCGCTTCGTCGCGCGCCGTTTCGTCGCGGGCCGTTTCGTCGCGTGCTGTTTCGTGTACAGAAGCGGCGCTTGCTGTCACACATGGTGTTTGCTCTCGAGGCTGCTCCGCGCGCGTGGCGGGCGACGATGGTGCGCTAGATTGCTGGACGGGGGAGCCGTCGTCGAGCATGGTGCGCGGCGCGCTTCGGCGGACGAACGAACGCGATTGCTGGCGGAAAAGGTATTCATTGAAAAAGGCGAAGTGCATGGCAGGGCGTGACATTGCTGTGTGCTTTCGTACCGTTCGTAACATTACGGGGCCGGAAAAAAAAGATGCGCCGAGTGGCGTCACGAAGCCACTCGCACGCTCCGCGTGTGGGTGGGCCCGATATGGCGCGAGAGCGAGGCGCGTGCGCCAACGTGTTTTAGCATGGCCTGCGCATAACTGTAACTACACGTACTTCAGACGCAGCAGCACCCATCGCCTGCTGCTTGTCGACTGTACCACCTTTGTCTTCATCAACAGTCGCTGTGCGCGTCCATACCGTTCTCGTTCGTTCTTTCCAAGCCTCTCAACCACAACATGAAGATTCCAGAGCAGGTCTACAGTGGCATGCCAAGCGGCATTAGCTCCACCGCCGCGCTCGTCATTCTTGCCATCAATGTGTTCATGCCGGGCGTTGGTACCATCATTTCTGCGTTCTTGGCGGAGGAGTGCATGCAAGAGACCGTGTTTGTGGGCGTGTTGCAGCTGATCACCTCCCCGTTGTTGGGACTCGGTTTCATCTGGGCGATTGCCTGGAGCATTCGTTTGTACAGGAAGCACTCCACAGATGCCGTCCCCGCTGCTAGCGATGAGGAGAGTCCGCTCGTGACCAGCTTGCCGCAGGCTCCTGCTCAGAGCTAGGTTTCGAGTGGCATACTGCTTGCCTTGCGCTGCGCAATTGGCGCCCTCATCATTCATGTGCTTATCATGTGTACAAGTGATCTCTATCGTCTTTCCTACCTCCTGTTCTCACCCTCCTATCTCACAATGTCGGGCATGCTGTGACGTTGCTTCTGTCGTTTAGTTGCGTAACCTGCTACACGTCGATCAGCGTCGTCGCGCCGATATTACTCTTTCCTTGTAATGGCAAAGGAATTAAAGCATTAACCACCTACAAGACGTCATTTTTCGATTACAATGCGACCCATTGGTTCATTCCACTGTGCCCTGCCCCCCCACCTC
This sequence comes from Gracilaria caudata, assembly GCA_030374735.1. Lineage (NCBI taxonomy): Eukaryota > Rhodophyta > Florideophyceae > Gracilariales > Gracilariaceae > Gracilaria > Gracilaria caudata. The sequence continues at coordinate 7,800 of JASCIV010000854.1, forward strand.
CCTGCCCTTTCTCGATACGCGCCGCGCGACGCCCTAGCAGCAAAAGCGGTCTTATGCGCTTTCGAAGCGCACTCCCACGGGCTAAACAGAACAAGTCGCTGCGTTCCACACGCACTTCAGATGCAGCGCAGATTCGCCGTGCCACAGCCGCGCCAGCAATGCAACTACTGAAATCCCCCCATGTCCCGGCTGCCGTTTTGTTTGGACGGGGCAGGGAGCCCTCCCCGTCTGCAGCAACGAGCAACATATCTGCCACCGCTGCGGCTCATCTTGGTCGTCACAGTTGAGTTGTGAAGCAATCTTCGTACGCATTGACGACAAATACAAACATACCCCACGTTGATCAGCGCACAGAGCCATTCCAGAAGTGTTCTTGGATGTTCGCAATGCACTTCTCATATCTCAAGCACATTCTGCTCATTTCAGAGCGTGACTGTGATGGAATCAAATAGCTCTCAAGTCAATCATCCCGCTTGTTCGTGAGTACGTTTCTGAGGACAAATTCGCGCCGTGCCGATGGGTTGAGTGGAAGAGCTGTTCATGTTCCTCGCTTCACCCTCAGTTTGTACAGCACGACCTTCTTCTCGGCTTGCTCCAAAGAACTTGTCTGCAAGCGATGGTGGTATGGGCTTGTTCTGCAGCAGGAAGTCGAGTCCGGCTTCCAGCATGTCGCGAAGCGCCCGCATTGCTTCTGGACCCCGCTTGAAGGCCGCTTCGCAGAGCTTGTATGACAGATATCTAACACTATCCCCCGAACTTAGGTATTTTCTAACCTCCTCATCTACCCCTAGAATGCGCCCTTCTTCTCCATCCGCTCGAACAAGCTTGGAAAGCATCCCTTCGCGTTTGTAGAACCCTGCTCCCATTCGAATCTTCGTAATGCATTCACCCGTGGGATATGTCACCTCTCTCCGCCAGTATGGGTCGAAGAACTGACTGAAAGGGACGTAATCACCAAGCACTTTTTTCAAGTCTGGATTCCAAAGACTCAGTTCTTGATACACCGTAGCAATCCGCATAACGTGCCTGCAAGGGAAACCCATGCTCTGCATTTGGTTGCACGTACAAGAGCAAACCAAATCTTTTTGACCATCCTTCCCATCAGTGGAAGGCCTCAGTCCAAACCTCACAATTTTCGAGGAGGGCTGCAGAGCACCAGATTCCGTCCTACTAGGAGCCATTCCGCGACTCCATTTTAGCTTGAATTGTGCTATAGGTCCTGTTATTGGTGTTTCACCTGTTTCAGTACGCAATGTTCCGCCGTCGTCGGACTCCAAAACCTCGTACGATGCCACATGGTACTTCTTGGAGTTCGCCAAGCTTATTTCAACAAAGCTGAATAATGAATAGATTGTGTAGTCATGAATGAGTTTATCTCGCTCCTTGCGAGAAAGTGGCAGCCCGCAACACCGTACTGCTCGGTGCTTGGCGCTAGAAGTTGTTAAAGATCGCAACATTGATGCCTTCCTTGCATCTTCTGTCTGTTCGGTTAACCGTCGTATTTCCAGAGGAAGCCGCCATAGGCACACTTTCTCGCTCTCTATAAATGCCCTGATGCCTGCGTTTGAAGCCTCTACGTAGGCCGTTCCCTGAAAAAGAAATCGGCGCGGAACTGCATTGTTCCTAAAGTAACTCACCACCATGACGGGACGGTCATAGTAGAGAAATCGATACCACATGGGTACATTCTTGTTGAACGCGAATATGTACTTCTGTTCAAAGTTCTCTCTCCGCTTTAAAAACTTTTCTACCGCATCTGACCGTCTGAGATTGAGAAGATCCTTCGACATATCATCACACCAATCTGGCTTGTTGATAGTTGAGCACCACTCTCTAACATCCCGCATCTGGTTCTGATTCACATACCACTCGTCTAGGGTAATATACGAGCTCGGAAATACTTTTTCTGCGGCCTTAATACAAGCTATGTTTTGGTCCATCGTTATCATGCAAGGCGACAATGATATGATGGACTTGAAGTGTGTCAAGAGTCTTTCAAAGTGGTCTTCCGTCTCCGACGAAATAAGTCCCATAAAAAAAGTGAGAGTGTAGCCATCATTAGCTCTGCCTCTTATGCTCACCAGCCGAAAAGTACCATAACGATTCGCGAGCGCAGAGCAATCAATAGATATTCCAGGTGCAATTCCAAACTTGTTATACTCCTCGATCCAGTCCCAGAAAGACCAGCATGCAAGCTTCATTCGCCCAGAATGCTCAATGTCAAGGAATGCTTTGTTTTCCCTTTCTTCGTTGGCCAAGTTCACCAATGTTGCGCACAAACGAAGGCATTCTCTATCGGTTGGGTTATTGGCTAAAGATTCTCGGCCTTTTTTCTTGTGCGCAACCGAAAAATTGATGGGTTTCTTGTACTTGTCTTCAAGGAAACGTATAGTTTCTTTCAAACTCATTTGAGGAAGATTCTTGACGTGTACGGCCTCGGCGCGACCACGAGGTATGTGAACCTTCGCCCCAAAAGAAGAACGATGGCAATGAGTACAGTTCGTTAAATCAGCAACATACAATCTTCCACCGCCTCTGTGATGGGTTTTGTCTGAAGGCACCGTTTTCACAGTGAGCGAGAAAAGGCATTTCCCTCGCGGGTCTTTAAATCTTTCGCACTTGAGAATTCCTTTCTGCAGTACTCTCTTGTCTCCTGCCAAGCAGTTTTCTGAAAGTTGTTTCTCTCCCAAGTACATGGAAGTTCTGACGAATAGACTGTAGCCCATACAGTCAGCAATAAACTGTATTTCCCTCAATACGTTGTATCCCGGTGCGTCATGTGCCAGACTCTGTAAGTACGCCATAACTGCAGCTTTAAAGCATTCTTCGAATTCCCCTTCCAATTCCTCAGTGTCGGTGGCGTCGCTTGCGGGTTCCGTGTCATGACGTGAAGCTCTTGCGAAATCTACAGACTCTTTAGCAGGTGCGCTTGGTACTTTGAAAAGGGACGTCGGGATGTCCTCTTCGTCATCCAGGAAACGGTCTTGGAGCAATGCGTTGGGATTTACAGAGCACCACTCTTCGTCATCAATACTTGATGCATCAGAGAATGATTTTTCCATGTCAAACGTACTTTCGTAGCATTCTTCTTCCATGACGATCTTTCTCTGCTGTCATCCACACCGCGAACACAGAATCCGCAGTTTCTCAGTACTGACCCACCCGAACCGCGATTACAGAAGCCGCAGCTCTCTAATGATGTCTTCCAAACAAACAAAACCAAACACGGTGCTTCTACGCACAAAAGTTTGTTGTGAAGAAGTTCTGAGAGCCGGTGAGCGCTCAGATTTCGATTACAGTCGACCCTACGATATAGTGCACCCCTGTGTTAAGTGCGTTTCAAGTGCACTATATAGTGTTGGCACTGTACGGTAATTGAAGAAAACTTATATTTTCGTCTTGATTATTCGT
>JASCIV010000855.1:0-11193 GCA_030374735.1 Gracilaria caudata
ATGCTCTTCGTGCCTGTTTCTTGAAACAAGGAGAGATTATCCCAGTATTATGTCAAGTGGAAATGGCTGTTTCTGGGAACTCTGTTGGTTCGGCAGTCGAAGAACTTCTCGAGGAGCTCTCAAGAGATTCTTCTCTTAAGGAAAGCATTGATAAGGAACGATAGTCAATTAAAAACGCGAGAAGAGAGGCATCCCGCTTATCGAGGATGTCTATTTTGAGAGAAACGGGTCTCAGTTTAATTTCCGCCCCGCAAGACGCTGAAGTTGACACACCTACTACAAATGCCAAAGACTCGAATGGAAGCTCTGAAATTTCATTCTTAAAGCTTGTGGAAGACCTCCCACATGAAAATGGACCATCATGTGTGGTATGTGGAGATGGTTTTCAGTGTCGGCTGGAAGAAGCCTTAGGATTTTATGTGCACTGCAGAAGAGTATCATTAGATTATTTGTCTGGTTCAGAAGATGGGTCGAGGGCATCAAAAAGTACTGAGAAGGCCGGAAAATGTTCACCAAGAAACTAGACTAAACTGGGATGTGTGGGCAAACGGAAATGCTAGGGCTAACTCAAGTAGTGGATCAAAAACAAGCGGCTCATCTTGTTTTACAACCGTCACCCACATTAAAGCTATTCATATTACTTGCCACAAGGAAGCAGCGCGGATGGACCGAAGCTCTGGTCGAGATGAATGGGATGGTGCATCGCTTAGAAATTTTCAGACTTTGTGCAAAAATATGTTCCCAGTGAGGCCACCAGGTAGTTTGAAAACGGAAAACGATGGAGAGCAAGCGGGAACTATCAAAACGGCGAGGTTGAGCTTTTCCGCGGCAGCTGAAGGGTTTTTCAAGAAGTTGTCTTCTCTTGGTCGTGTCAGTGTTCCACAATCAAAGTCATTGCTCTATGATCTTGCCCGAAGCTTTCTTCGCTTTGCAGGTGGAAGAAGTGCTGTGTTTTCTGAGTAATCTCAGGGTGGAGGAGCAAATTCCAATTCTAGCTTCATCCCACATATTGTTCAAATGGCCATACATATGATTGAAGTATCTGCTCCCGGCCGAAAAGCCGATCTCTTTGTGGGGAATTCAACTTTGCAAATGATGAAAGAGGCCTTGTCAAAGTATCTAGGAGAAGATGAGCAAGGGGACCAAACCTATTATATGGCATCATCACTAATCTTACATGACATCGATCAATGGAACAATGCAGGAGTTGAATTTCTCCGACGATGTATCCGAGAATGTGCTCTTCCTAGACCGGTTTGGTTTAGATTCTTTGCCTTCGCTGATCTCTTGAACCGAGTCATGAACAGGAACATTCGACGCGAGCAGAACCAAGACAGGCTGGACACTCGGCGCAAACACATTGGTTTAGATGAAACATTTGCACAGTGCTGTAGGGACATGATAAATGAACGTTGGGAGAGCTAAGTTCGGGAGATCACAAACGGTACTCAGTTTTTGGACGCAGTGGGGCAGAATATTGAGTATGGTAAGGAAGAAATGGATTTTGAAAAGGGTTTCCTTGAAGGTGTATCCGAGGTTGTGTCTAAATTAGATGCAAAACCGTCGTAAGGACGCAGAAGAATTGCGAGCTAGCCTTTGTTTACTTCTGTACTTGTACAGCATGTGTTCCAAAGAGAGGGAGACGTGCAGCTGGATAGCATGCCGTGATTATCAACAGGAGGGTGCAAGTGCCAAGAACACGAGACGAGCATTTGTGGCTGGGGTTTCCGTCGTTGTGCCTGGAATAGGTTTTGGATGTGTTTATTGAGTATTGTGTCTCAACCTGATGTGGAGATTGTAAGAAAGGCAGAAGAGCGCGTATCTGGGGTTGAAAAGTTAGTGAACTATCGGAGTTAGACAGTTTTCTGAATAACTGTATGATATGAGTGTCAATGTGTATAAGAAATGCTTTTGTCAACAACCTCTTCGTGTCGTGCGCTTCAAAATCCTTGAAGTCAAGAATGGAAAGCTTTTGCGAGAAGTAAAGAAAGCGCATCCTGTCTGGCGATACAACCTTGCAATGAGAAGGGACTCGCGCTCATCACTACCATACAGCCCAATACCATACACTTGTGTTAGACGACGAGCCCGCATGATTCTGCGGGTGAGCAATGGAAGTCAGCTTAGACGCTTTGCGGTGGACGTGGGCACGTGCATAGCGGATGTACAGCACGCGTAAATGTATCATTTCTGCTCTTGATGTGTAGGCGACGACGCATTAGCCTTGGCATTTGAGGTGGTGCTTCCATCAACTGTCTGCGGGGGACCAGACCCCGTCGACACCAGATTCATCACGCCCAGGTGCGGAAGCTCCATCTGATCGAACGACGCGTCACATTAGTCACACTTGAACATGCATGGCGTGGCTGGATGCACGTTGTTCAGGTGTGGCCACAGTGTATTCTCGGGGCGTACAGCCCGCCACAACGCGTATACGCATACGGCTTGAGCTCCTGGTGTGCATGACGGAAGTGTCGCACAAGAGTGTCCAGATCGGCGACCTATTTTTGGCATACCAGGCAGCTGAGACGAAACTGGCGTTCCACAATCGAGCTCGTGGAGATCCGCGAGCGCTTTGAAGCGCGCGAGTTAGCGTCGGCACTCGAAGAATTGGGTCGCTTCTTCAACTCAGAAGAGGCGTCAGAAGCCGCACGCCGGCGCTTTGACACAATAAATTCAATAGGCACATCGTGTATCTCAGACTCTTCGACCTGCAATGACTTGATTGCAGGTCGACCTTCCTTCGATTGCTGTACCTCCTCCTCCGTCTCGTGCATGACAGCGATGGTGAGCAGCTCCTCGTCCGTCATGTTCACGTCCTGCGCGTTGTGTGCCGCGGCAGCGCGAAGAGTTTCCAGCGACCTCTTCCGCTTCAGCGAGCGGGATCGATGCTCGGTCAATTGCGCAGAGGCATCTGACGAGGCAGGGGGAGGGAGGGGGGAGGGTGTGGCGGTGAGGAGAACAAAGAGGCGGGGAGCGCGAGCTCCGTGGCGATGGCACGCTGTAGGTGCGGCGGGGCCGGCAGCTGTGGCGGCATGTTGATCGACATAATGTGGGAATCTCAAGCCGGCGGGGTTGGAAGTATGGAGTGGTGGTAGAGAACGGTATTGCCGATGAGAGACTACATGGCGGCATTTGCCGGTTGCCTCAGCTGGAACGGAATGGCGGGCGGCAGCAGCGAACTGAATGACAGGAATGCGGGAGCGCGTGGAGAAAATGCACCGAGAGCGCGTATGGAGTGCGACGGGCGTACACCGGAAGCGCGGCAATAGTGGGCCGAGAGCGTGGCGAAACAAGGGCCACAGTACGCCCGCGTTGGGTGAGAGCGCGGTGGGCGCGTGAGGGTATACGCTTGACATCAAAGAGCTCGAGGCCAAGGAACGCTTGGACAGGCATTGTATACTTTGGAGCATACCGTGGCTATATGAAGGCCATTGAGAAACTGCTGGCCTCCATCCGTACATGTTAAGTGCCAACAAAATAAATTACAAAAATCACGCCCTGCAATAAGGCTTGCCCCCCGCCCATTATCTGGCACTCCCAGTCAAATTTCGGACACGTTTCGGCGCTTTGCAGTGCCAACCTGGCCCATAATCAATGTTAATAGGGGGCAGAAGAAGTCGGACGTATACGTCGGGCACGGTGGGAGTGTCCTCGACTAGTTAGACACTCCATTGCGTCGCGATTCGTGTGTTCCTTGGTTTCTTTTGGCTTCCTTGTGGTCCTGGTTTTGAAATATAAGACGACCGCCACGTCTTTTGCGCGTGACGATGAGAGATTGCGCACGGCAATTTGCTTCTTACTAGCCAAGATAAGTTTGTTGGCAATGTCGGGGTTGATGTCGTCGCAGGTGGTCTGATTACTTGGCCTTGTTTCCATTACCCGCTCAATGTAACGCCATGCGTCTCCTCTATCGTCCTCGCCTGTGTACACTACCCGCTCGACGTGCATTATCGCGAACAATCTCCTCAACATGACTTCCAAGGACGGGAGCCGTTCCAGCGACTCGCGAGGTGACGTTCGCATGATAATATCGAGGTGGATTGCGCGGGCAAGTGTTAGGGCTTCTCCCACGACCTGAATGGGAACGCCATCAGGTGAAAGCTTCCAGGCCTGAAAGCACTGAGCGACATGCGTGGGAATGTCGGTTCCGGCTGTTATCATGCTGGAGACGATTCTGCCGCCTAGCAGCTCGTCTACAGCTAAACTTGCTGTCGCGGGCTTGATGCCGGGGTAGCTCTGCAGCGTACTTTCCTCCCGAGACTCGGCCCCAAATGTGTATCCTTTGGGCCGAACCACTGAAGTGCGCAGCGTTTGCTTCTTTTTTGGCCTTTCGACGTCCGAAGAGCACGAAACGTTTCGTGGGCGACTCGTGTGAACGGGCGAAGGTGGAGGAATGTCTCGAACCAAGCGGGGTGCTGGTGTGGTCTTATTAGAGGGCGGTTCATCATGCGCGCGGCTATTTTCGTGACGGGAGGGCAAGGTGCTCTTGAGTATGTCGAGTTTCCAATTTATGACTAAGCCTGGGAGCTCGTCTCCGGCGCAGCTGTCGAGGTTTCGTGGAAAGAGTTGTGGGTCGGCTCTCAGACTGGCGCACATAAGACTGCGCAGTTTCCCGCGGTTCTGCGTGGCCAGCTGCTTCAGACCTTGGTAATCTAAATCCATGAGCTCCTCCAAACGCTGCACGTCTGTTTCTTGCCTGTCTGGGGCGGGTCTCTGTTCCCGTATGTTCAGCACTTCAGCGTGAAGCCTGCTTTGCGTGGGATCTGGTCCCAAATCTGAGCGCAACTCCGGCGGTACGCTGTCGATGATGGCTTTCAGGTGCTCTGCAGAAAGCAAGCACACCTCAAATATCGGCATTAACTCGAGGGACTCGAGAGTGGGAGCAGCTCCTTGGGCTTGCCCCGATAGATCGTTTGCGCCCGGCTCATTATGGGCCCCTGTCAGATCTATAGCCTGCTGAGGCGCTGATTGCTCTGCCTCGTGAGGGGGCTCCATACTGGCAGGAGGCGTATTTTGTGGGAGAGGAAGGAAGAACAGTGAGAGGATTCGGGTGGCTCACAGCTATGCACTGAGAGCGAAGTATTCTAGCGTGGAGAAAGCTTCTGTTTCAAATCTAACTCGAACAACGGCATTCACGTTGTTTAAGAACATCTAGGGAGAGGTCGTGCGAGGCTTTTGACTCGGAGTATACCTTTGTGAATAACAGGCACAATGGCTTGCCCCGGTGTAACGGTCAAAAAGTCCATGAGCAACTTCTAACGGCTTCAAAGCCGAATTATGCCCTTCTGTTCGCCTGGGCCGTTCCGGAGAACATGCCGACCCTCATTAGCGAATTTCGCATGAACTTCTCCGCCTCGTTGATTCTGGCTCCCTGATCTCTAACGTTAATTTGCAACAGCCACGCTCGTCCATTTGTAACGTACCTCTTTAGCGATGAGAGGGATTCCCATCGTCCAGTGACCGCAATCTGCTCGATGAAAGTTTCGTGAACGAACGCGTCCGTAGCTGCTCCAATTCGGGCGGAATAGGTGGTGAAGGGGCATCTGAGATTCCAAAGTGGTCGGATGGTTTCTTGATGGCTTTCAGATAAGCAGAGTATGTGAAATTGCCCGCAATGGTCTCCTTGTCGGCTCTGGCTGCGTACGACATGCGCAACATCGCCACTGCGCTTTTGTTCCTGATGGGCACGAATTGAAGTGGACCTGTTTTGGCCAGCCGTATGTTGACTGCTTCCAGGTCTGGACGGTAACTTGAAATGCGAATGTCACCGGGAAGAGCGATATCCTTCCATTTAAGCGACAGCGCTTCGTTTATTCGCAGGTATCCGCCGTATGAGACCAATAGGACAGTTGCCATATCAAATGAGTAATCTTTAGAAGGCTTCCAAGCGAAGGCGAGACACAGCTTTTCTGACAAAGGCGCGGCTGATTTTGGTGGCACAGTCTTCGTCCATCCTTCCAAACATTTTTGCGCCTGAGATAGGTGGTCCCGCAACTTCGGAAAAGCGATTGTAATCATGGAAAGGAGGTACGCCATTTCCTGGCGCTGTCCTGGTCAGCTATTTAGCTCATACCGATCCTGAACGTATTTGAAAGGAGCCGATTCCAGAGAGATGTAGAACAGATTATTGTTGCGAATCCATTGCTGGAAAGAAGCCAGAGCTGCCGCATACAACTCACGCGTTTTTGGTTGGATGCGCGCTGCAAGCAGAGGATTTGTTGTGAAGAAGGACGTTATGGGGAGGCTGAGTACTGCAGTGAGATTTGAGAGAGGCGTTTTGCGTTTGCTCTGGTTACGTTTCATGTTAACCCGAAGGCGTTCGCAATGTTTACGTATAAGTTGTTTTGCCTCTTTGTCTCCTCTTCGTGCCATGCTTTCTGACGAGCAGCGAGGCACCGAGCCTTCTCCGATGCGGTGACTGAGATCGCGCGACGGCGCAGCAAACCTTCGAAGGGTGAGTCGTCGCTCTGTCAGCGCGTTCCCGTGCGTCGTCGCGCTTGGGTGATCGGCTTGCGTCAAAAAGCGTCCTACACTGTGCGTCAAATAAAACCTCTTTTCGTCCCTCAAAATCCCATTGTAATCATCAATACGCAAATGCAGATATTTTCAACCTGCTTGAATGACGCAAATGTTTTGCCACAAATCACCAAGTACGGCATCACTGGCATCTTTACAATCGTGCACACGACATTTCTGTAAATAAAGTGTTTGGAGCTTCGATGTATCATACATTTTTAGTAAAAAAAGAGAAGATAAATGTGAAAAGAAGGGGAGAATGCTTCAAAAGTGTTTGCGCAGAAGTTGGGGTAAGAGAAAAAAAAAGTGTTCACAAATGTACTAAAGAAGCTCTGATTACAAGGAAAAAAATTAAAGAGCGAGAAGTAAGGCAGCAACATGTTTACTACGTCGTTCCTTAGTTTCGACTATTCGTTGGTCATGAATACAGTACATACTTATACATCTTTGTAAAAAATGTCCTGATTTATTTGACCTGCCTTTCAAAAAGCGCCTGTTGGAGGATGAAATCTCGGTAATGGTTCTTGAAAGCTCGACAAATACGATAAAAAAGGTAAGAAACATCTCAATTTATTGGAAAATTGAATAAAGTTGTTCATGTGTAGTACGAATCGGAACCATTATGATTACGTAATTTTTCGTCATCTTGAACAGGTGCCGTTTCGCATTCCGGAGGATAGGAGCAATGCTTCTGCTCACTGCCAAGTTTTGTGAACCTTCTTGTGAGCCACGTGTGGCGCACGCCGCACCACACGTGGGTGTGAGCTCACTTAATCGGCTCCCGTCGTCGTGGGTGCGACGTCGTGGAAGGAGGTAGCCACAAAAGAAAAAACAGAGAGGGGTGGCTGGCCCCGTTGTTGAAGTGCATCTTTCATGGTACTCCCGAGGAGGGGCTCTTCGTCTTGTTCATCGTTCAATTCCTGCTGTGAAGACAATTCTAGCATGTCGTCTAATGCTACAGCCGCATCGTCTAGCACGACTCGCGTTGTCTTTGACGGTAAGTCGTCGTCAGATCTAGCACGTTTCTTCTTCGCCTACGAAAATGTGGTCATGCGTGGAAAAAGTAGTTCTGATAAGGCTCTAAACCTCCTTTGTCATTTGGAGGGTGTTGCTTTCGACTTCTATTATGACAACTTCGCGTCGAATGGTAGCCTCATAGAGGAGGCTGGGCGCTATGAGGATGTCAAATCTCGATTCCTGGCCGAGCTCTCAAGGAAGAGCCCTCCGGAGGAGGATTTTAGGATTGCAGTCACCGCATCTTTGGAAGCAAAGGACATCACGGCCTCTCTTAGTAGTCTGGACTCTTTGTACCACAAATCTGGGTTCAAAGATAAGGCCTCGTTTGGATTGCTTTGGTACTCCGTCGCTAGGATTCCGGAGATGGCTCCGTTCGTCGTGTACCGAGCTCCGAGTGATGACCAGTCTCTGAAGAAGGCCATCATCCAGTTCGAAGTTGGCCGAAAGGCGTTTTATACCGTGTATGAGACTGGTCCTGCCCCTAGTACGGGACAGGCTCGAATTCTTTCTCGTCCAGACACTCGCTCTGGGACTGTTCAACAGCTAGAGAGCAAAATCGACTAGTTAGCGTGTCAATTTGCGGAGTTTTCTCTGCTTCCCAAGAAGAAGTTCGAAACTGGAAGCGCTCCGGAAACTGATAAGGAACATGAGAGGACATGCAGCTACTGCCGCAAACCTGGAAATGGTGCGAATCGCTGCCCCTCCAACCCCCACAAGGACACGAAGTGCCCTCGTTGTGGAAAATTTGGTCACGCCGAAGCCACTTGTTCGTCGAACGCAAGGTCTGAATCCGGGGAAGAGCAAAAGTTGAAGAGAAATGACCAAGGCGACCACGTTGCCTTGGTCCAGGAAAATTCTGGGGACGATGTCGTTGCCGCCGCCAAGAGGAATGCGGACGGCGAAGCTCTCCCTAAGCAACACGGTCCAGGTGTCATGGACATTGATGTTCTCACCGGAAGGGCTCCTCGCCCCCCCGTTCACGCGAAGCCGAAGAGAAAGGCCGGCAAGTTCAGGAAGAGCCGAAAGACTCCCGCCAGTATTCAGGACCAGGTCGGAAAATACAACTTTCTGGCCGAGCTTGCAACGGCTCCTTGTTGCCTCACCTTTGGTCAACTGGTGCATGGTGATGCAGAGGAAGCGAGGAAGCTTTTGACACGTCTACTCGCGGGAAGTCTTCCAGCGAGCCACGCAACTGTCATACAGGGTATTAACCTTCCCGTCGCTTGAAGGTTGTTCCGGTGAAGCTGTAGGGGACCCACAAAATTGTTTTACTGGATTCTGGTGCAGTTCCAAGCATTATATCATCGAAAATGCGTGACCTTCTAACGTTGAAACCGTCGGCCAGGAGCAGACGAGTCTCGGTCACCGATGGGACGTCGGATACGGTCCTAGGTTGTGTGAAGAAAATGCCAGTCACTTTCGGAGAAAATAGAGTTCCTGTTGACTTCCTGGGTGTGCAAAACACGCCTTTCGATGTCATCATTGGGTGTCCGACCTTGGAGTCCCTTCGTTTACGCCTGGACTTCGGCAGTCAGGAGGTCCACTTGACCGTCGAAGATGAGGAAGTCATCTTGGAACTGTCCAACGAGCCACCGAGGGTCGATGAAGCTCGCACGGATAGTGAGGACTTAACCTCACCCGATGAATCTGCGGAAGAAGAATACCCGCAGGACAGCTCCTCCTCGTCTTCCGAGGAAGACTCGAGTAAGGATTCTGGATTGGTCCTTGCCGTCTTGGACGAGGAGCCATATGAACCCGACCTTGAGGGTATGGAGGAAGCGGGGGACTCTCCGTCTGAAGGTTCAGAAGAGCGGGAGGATACGCAATCGGCTGTCCTCTCCGCAAAGATGAGGCACCTTCCTGCTGGGATACAAGAAGGGCTTACGGACGCACTAAGGAGCACTGATGTCATCTTGGGACATAAGCGAGCTACGTCCATCAAGCGTTATAGTAACGCACTCTTTCGAGCTGACGGATGACGCTCCAATCCATTCTCGTGCACGCCGTATGCCACCGAAACACAATTAGATCGTGAGGAAGGAGGTCGAAGAGCTATTGGAGACGGATACCATCACTCCCTCGTCGTCAGCCTTGTCTTTTCCAGTCGTCATCGCTACCAAGAAGGATGGAAGGCCTAGGTTCTGCATTGACTATCGTCAGCTGAACCGCGTCATGAAGCCAGACCGCTGGCCGCTGCCAAGGATCGAGGAGATCTTCGACGACCTGGGTGGTGCAGAGGTGTTCACCACCCTTGACCTCTTTTGTGGATATTGGCAGGTGCGCATGGACGGAGCATTGCAAGGAGATGACGACCTTCACGTGTCGTTACGGCACGTACAAATTCGAAGTCATGCCGTTTTGTCTCATGAACGCTCCGTCGACGTTCCAAAGGATGATGGACGAGGTTCTTCGGGGAACCCCGTTGATTAGAGTGTACATTGATGATGTGGTAATCTTCTCCAAGACGATGTAGGCTCACCTCGAACACTGTCAAGCCATCTTGGAACGTATCCAGAAGGCATGTCTCAAATTTAGGTAACGAAATGCAGCTTCGCGCAGACGAAGATAAAGTTGCTGGGGCATGTTCTCGATGGAGAAGGGACTACGTCCATGAGGACAAGGTGTCGGCTATTAGGAATGCCCGCGTTCTAAGAAATGCGATCGAGTTGAGGAGCTTTCTTGGGATGGCTGGATACTACCGCCGGTTCATCAAGAATTTGGCCGAGACTTCAGCCGCGCTACATGCCGCGACCTCGACATAGAGGGGCAATTTCAAGTGGACGGAGGGAGTGGATATCACCTTTGAAGAGTTGAAGGAAAAGTTGACAGCGCCGCCTGTGCTGGCCTACCCCGACTTCGATAAGCCATTCATCGTCGAAACAGACGCTTCCTCCATCTCACTTGGAGCAGTTCTTTGTCAGAAGAAAGAGAACGGGCAGGTACACCCCATCCACTACGCTTCGTGCACGATGACGGAGGCCGAAAGGAAGTACAGCACATGTGAAAGGGAGGCCTTGGATGTGGTTTTTGCCTTCGAGAGGTTCCGGGTGTACCTCCTGTCCGAGCATGTCTTCGAAGTGGTTACCGATCATCAAGCGCTTCAGTAAGCGTTCAAGAAGAAGGACATACATGGCAGACTAGCGCGTTGGATGGACTTCATGGCAGAGTACAACTACCGGGTTCGATACCGTCCCGGTTCTGCCAATAGAGGACCCGAATACCTCTGAAGAATCGAATGGGAAGAAGAGAGAGATGCTGGGAACGATTAGGACGAGGTGGTGACTGCAGTGTTTTGGGAAGACCAGAAGCTGTCAGACTTGGAACTGTACTTGTTGAACGTTGCACGGTTCCTTGCCGGCGTCTCCATACAAAAGAACGACCCCCGCATCCGCTTTGCCATTCGCCGCAACGCAAAGAAGTTCATGCTGTGGAACAACACTCTGTTCCGTCGCGAACGTGGAGGCTTGAGGGCAATCCCCACGAAGTTCGGACGTCGGGAAGCCCTGCAAATGTTTCACGATGACATAGGGCACTGGGAGGAAGCGGCAACGAGAAAGTTCGTCCGTGAAAGGTTCTGGTGGCCAGCAGTGTACAGTGACGTGAGGGACTATGTTGCATGTTGTGACGAGTGTCAACGGGCTGCAAACGTCCCGGTTT
>JASCIV010000856.1:0-11188 GCA_030374735.1 Gracilaria caudata
AACCAACACACAAAATTTTCTCCCCCCACAACAGCCCCCCCCCCCCCCCCCCCCCCATCTTCAACAAAGCTTTGGAAAGCCACAACATAACCATGTCTCAAATGTCTCGAATAAGATTATCGACCTTCATCTCCTGTATGTGGAGAACTTCGAACACTCTGCCCCAGACAGGATGCCCGAGACTCAATTTCCAGCATGAGCGACGGTGGTCGAGAAATTTGTCAATGGCGGCCGTGAGGGTCACTGAAGGGTCCGAGAGACGAAGGCGGGAAAGAAGTGACATGAAATCCAAAAAAAAAGCTCGGACTCAACGCGATCCTGCCGCGAGGAAAGAACAGTTTGCTCAGAGAAGACCATCACCATCCAAGAGAAAACCGCAGATTCTTCCCATTCGAGAAGTCGTGCTTCCAGAACTGGGGTTAACATCTCAGCAGTTAGCCGCGTTAGCCGAATGTTCTGAGCAAGATGTGTTCAACACTGCGAAGGAATTGGATGAATCTGTGTATACACCACGATCTGTGCTTACCCCGGCGTTGGTAGAATTAATCAGGGAAGAGTTAAGGCTAAGAGTTTCGTTCAAACCACAGACACGACGCCTGATTTCTGCCAATGAAGCACGTGCAGTGACCAACGGTGAGGTCGACTGGAGAGCACCTATCATAACTGTTATGGGTCACGTTGACCATGGAAAGACCTCTCTTCTTGACGCTCTGAGGCACAGCGACGTCGCGAAACGAGAAGCGGGAGGCATAACCCAAAGTGTGGCAGCGTTTCAAGTGCCACTCTCGGAAGGGGACGATACCACGAAAGGATCCACCGCGACATTCATTGACACCCCTGGACATGCGGCTTTCAAAGCAATGCGTGCACACGGAGCGATAGTGACGGACATCGTCGTGTTAGTAGTTGCCGCAGATGACGGTGTCATGCCTCAAACCAAAGAAGCGGCTAATCTAGCTCGCCAAGCGAATGTCCCGATCATTGTCGCTATCAACAAGTGCGATGTTCCTGGCGCAGATCCAGAGCGTGTAAGATATCAGCTGTTGGACCAGCTTGGGATCAACACCGAACAGCTCGGTGGCGATGTACAATGCGTAGACATCTCCGCAAAGACAGGTGCGAATCTCCCGCAATTACTGGATTCTATTTCGCTTCAGGCCGACATGTTGGACCTACGCACGAGTCGACATGCACCAGGTGCCGGAATCTGTTTGGAATCGCGTCTGGACCGCGCGTTGGGCTCAGTAGCAACGATTGTGGTAAGAAGTGGTACACTGCACGTTGGCGACTTTGCCGTGTTCCAGTCGCCCAAGGTGCTGCGAGGGGATCTGTATGGCCGTGTTCGCAGCATGATTGCAAGCGATTCTACAACGCTGAAGGAGGCTATGCCGGGTATGACTGTTGGTGTCATTGGGATCAAGACAGCTATACCACCGGGAGCAGAGGTGCAAGTTGTACGCAACGAGAAGATTGCGAAAGCAAAATCGCGTGAAATGATTAACAGTAACATTGCAGCTGCCTCAACTATACAGATGGCTAACTCTTTGTTACTAAAACGCGAGGCAGAAAAGTTTGCAGTGGGAGAAAAGGAATTGTTGAAAACGGAAGGTGCAAAAGGAGAGGAGCATGTTGGCGCTGAAGAAGAACAACAAACGCTTCTTGTTCTCGTAAAAGGAGAAGTTCAAGGAAGTGCGGACGCCGTAGCTCAATGCATCCAGTCGTTAGAGACAGCGGACCTGAACATCCACATCCTCAGCGTCGGCGTGGGAGATATCAATGACATGGATCTCAAACTCATATCATCCAGCAGACATGTGAAAGGAAGCACAGAGGAACCAATCATCGTTGCATTCAACGTGAAGGCAAAAGACTCAGCCATGAAGACCGCGAAACGATACTCAATCCCAATTTTATCTCATTCATTGATCTATCACCTCGAAGACGATGTCAAGAATCGAATGCATGAACTCTTGTCCGCAAAACACGTTGCGGAGAAAGTCAAGGGCACCGCCTCCGTCGTTCGTGTGTTTGAAAATGGAGCTATTGCAGGTTGCAGCGTGGATGATGGGTCACTTTCTCAGAACGATATTATCAAAGTGATGCGACTGCCATCAACGCACTCGGATCAACGCATACGGGAAGAAGTGTTCCGCGGGCCAGTAGACTCTATCAAACGTTTCGCCAAAACAGTCCGATCAGTTGACAAAGGCTCTGAGTGTGGGGTGAGTCTCAAAGGGTGGTCGGGCTTCGAAGCAGGGGATATCTTAGAAGCGGTAACCGAAAAAGCATGAGACAGAACTTTACCTGTTTTCTTGTTATCTTTTCCGAACGATAAACGAATAAGACTTAACTTTTCCTTACAGACCACCGGCAAACACTATGACAGCCTTGCCAACAGCTCCGCAAACGACAGCAACAACATCCGCACAAACCGAAAGCGAAGTAGCAGCACTTGGTAGTGGAATCTCACTCGTCAACCGTTCCTTTTCAACATTCCAAACTTGCAATCTAGGCAAGGTCGCGAGCGAAGCTCTACCACTTACTTGAACGCCCAATCGACCGAAGGCGTTCCCCTCAGCAGTCACAACAACTCTGTCATCAGTACTCATAGCAACAAGAGCTCGTCTGGCGCCATCAAATTGCTTTTGTATTCTCCCTCCGTGATGATGCGGAGAAAGCGACACAACAAACACTCGATTGGATGTTGCAAGCGCTACAGATTTCTCATCGGCGAATAAAGCCAGTTTGCAAGCTCCGATTTGGGCACTTCCAGCCCCGTGTTCAGCTTCTTCCACAACACTTCTCATCTCTCTCTTGAAGCGTGCCTTGACATCGACGTGGAACATGAGCGTTCCCATCGAGACATCCAGGATAAAGAGCTTATCTAGTCCGTTCCAAATGTAGAAACGATCGGGGTTGGTCAAAGGTTGGATGGCAGCAATTGTGTGGATACGATTCCATCCTTCTGATTGCTGCGTAAAGTTGTGAACACACGTACCACTTGCAAGTGTCCAGATGCAAACGGTAATGGGTTGAATTGAACTGGATGCTATAAGGTACTTTTGGTTGGCAACCATAATGTCGACGCTTTCTCTCATGCAAAGCGTTTGCTTTCGAGCGGGATGGTCAATTTCAATGACTTTGATGACACCAGAATCAAAGCCAACCACTGCATATTTGTCATCCGCAGACGAAGAAACTGTAGTGGGAAGACCGTGTTGCAAAAGGAAAGTATCAAGAACAGAATATGACAACGCCCTGCGCTTGTTTGGATGAACGTTGATACATAGTAATGTGGAAGATGAAGTGATGGCAAGTAAAGAAGGCCTCGACTTGAGGGTTTGAGAGGAAAACGATATGATGCGTTGCACATCACAACTGGTGTCATAGTATACGGAAGGACGCGACAACGAAGAAGAGGAAAAGTAAGAGTAGGCTGGTTTTCGGGGGGTTTGATTTGATTTGGAGGGGCGTCGAATCAAGGCGATGGCTCGTTCAAAGGCAATGAGCACCGATTCCGCAAAGGCGTGCACGACAACGGCGCGCCCAAACACGTCAAGTGCATCGAAGTGAGGCGAAATAGCAGCCAATCGATCTTGGTGAGCACACGTTCCATCAACATTATACCTGGGTGGAATAAAGAGCGTTCTTGAGGTGTGCCGTCTAGCGAGGGATTCGAGGTGAAATGAGGCGGAAACCTGCTGTCGCCAGCCAGAACGACGCCGTTTCCATGGGGTGCGGAGCAAATCGTGCGAAGATAGGTTGGATTGAAGATCCCACAGCGTTCGCCATACGTGATCGAAGTGGGAGGAGACGATTTCGGAGTGCCACTCGGGGGAGGCCTGGGCGGCTGTTGACAGGGTGGTGGGGGTCTCAAGAAAGGAGAGGATGTGAGCCCAGACATGTGCTGGGAGGGAGGGGAGCGACTCGCGACGCTGCGATGACGGCTTGCTCCCTGCGGCGCTTGGCCCACACATCTGTTCTCTGCGGAAGATGAAGGCGATGCGGTCAAACGAGGTGGGACTGGCAAAGGATACAAATTAGTTTACAACATCAAGTAAAAAAATAATCAAAGTGCAAGGCACCTCCCAACGCAAGCAACAGCCCCCCCGTCCCCACCCCCCTCTCAAACGAACAAGCAGCTCACTCCATTACAATCCAGGCATCGCGGAACTCGCGAGTAGCCCTGGCCACACGCTGGGTGTGAGTGAGCCTCCCACTCACATCCAGATCAGAAAGACTAGCAGCGGGGCCATGCGACTGCGGCGCGGCGCCGGTCTGCGGCGACGCCGCGGCAGCCGGCGGCGGCGTATCACACACGGACACCGGCGTGATAGGCAGCGAACGCGTGCGCGACAACGACAGCGACGGCGGCGAGTTGAGCGCCGGATTCATGGACAACATGGGCAGACGGAACGGCGACAACGGCGATACAGCCGGCTCACGCTCGACAACCTCAGCCTTGTCCGACGAAGACATGATCAGCGCGGGCGACAGGGGGCAACTGTGCTGACGGCGATGGCAGAGCGCTTGACACTGAGGCGTCGAGCCGGGAGGTGACAGTTCGTTGACCGAACTCGCTCAGCGGCTGCGTGCGTCAGCGAGTATTTGTAGAGCGCGATGGGCGGCGTGAAGCAGGGGGCGCAGTGTCGCGCGCGGCGGGGTGGGGTTATCTGCCGCCGATCTGCGCTTTTGCAGGGTGGCAAAGACGACCAATGGGGCGCGCGCTTGTTTGTAACACGTCCAGTTGGCGACGCACGCGTTGCAGATCTTTCGCGGCGGCGGCTGCAAGCTGCCAATCGGCGCGCGGAGGCGGTTTCTGTGGTGGCGCTGGCGAGCGCAATTTCGTGAGCCCGGCGTCAATTGATGCGCGTAATTGACGTGCCCCGCTCGCTGCTTGATCTCCAGCTGCTGCCAACATACACGCGAGAGAAGACGCGCGCGTCCCGCGGGAGATGCGCGGCGCGCGCGGGCAGCAAAGTCGCTGAAGCCATGACGACGTCCATTCTGGTGGTTCATTACCACCGAGCGCGCGGCGATTACCATCAGTGGAGTCTTGTCGTGCGCGATGCGCGCGCCGCGAGTCGCTATGCGCAGAGCGTGCCTGCTGCGCGCACGGCCTTCGGCGCGCTGTTCCGCGTGCCACTGCCGCCCGGCGAGCGACTGCACTTGCGTTTGGTACATCCCACGCTCGTCGATTGCGATAAGACGCCGTTTGACCCGGCGCGCATCGCGGACGTGGACGGGGAGAAGCATGTGTTTGTCATGGGCGCGCGGGAGATGGTGGCCGCGACGCCGGCGGAGCTGACGGGCTTGATGAGCGTGCAGGCGGAGTGTGATGAGGGCTGGTTGGTTCTGTATGGCTTTTGCACAAAGCGTGATGTGTTTGGCGCTACTGTTCATTATCGCGTGCCGGAGATGCCGGCACTGTTTGTGTTGGACGTGGAACAGCTCTCGTCGACTGTGTCGTTTACGGTGCAGCGTTCGCATCGTCACGCCGTGGCTTCCGATGCACAGTCGTCTTTTGCGACGTTTCATGCCCCGTTTCCGTCGCATATATCGCTGTGCTCTGGGTCCAGTCGCACCTCTTGCGATTTGTTTCAGCTTCTTGTTCAACAGGCTGCCCGCTCGAGGTATTTGTCATCGCAGATACACTCGCCACACACGCTTGCAGTCAAGCCACCTCCCATGCTTGCTCCATCAAAGCATCTCATCTTGTTTTACTATCGATTAGATCGATCCTCACCAGCCGTCACGATTACTGTCAAAGCCACATCAACCTCCGCAACAACCAACTTACAACCCATATCACTACCGTCGCCGTACCACACAGCTCGAGCTTTTTCAGTAGACATAACCCAACTGCTACAACAACAACCATCCACCAAATCCGACTACCCCCAACTTTCCATCGTTCCGGTTCGAAAATCATCCGCTACCACAATTCGAGAATCACCGCTTGTATGGCGCCCTTCCCTCGGTCTTCGTGTAATCTATGCTCAATCTTTTCCCACACTTCTGACTCCGTCAAACGTCGATATCACAATCATTTATCACCGATACGACCATCACTGGTCTGAATGGGAACTGCATGTGTGGACAAATGCCACGGAGCATTATCCCGCTTTTACAACAAAACTCACTCCTACCAGGCCTTATATCCCCGGTCAAATTGCCTTTCATTTGACTGGATATATCTTTCCCTATAAAACTCAAGTGTGTGCCGAACCCGTTCGGATGAAATTACATCCTGCCCAGACTACAGTCAATGAATTTGGTCATACCGTCATAGGTGAACCTTATCGAGATGCTTTTCGCAGAGACGTAATTCGAGAATGGACAAGTGCGCAACCTCCAGCTCAGATTCTTCATTTCGTTCAAGGCGATTCGAAAATATATGTACGCCCTCCTGAACCACAACGTTTCAACTCTCAAAGATGCTTTAGAATTAGGTATCGTCGCTTCTTACCGTCAGACTACGATGGTTGGGATTTGTGGAGTTGGGATACCACCGATCCTGCTTCTCATCGTGTCGCACTGGAGCCAGTGGCCGAAACGAGAGCTTGGATTGATTTTGTCGTCGATCGTGCGTGTTATGGAGGAGGAAGTTCTATTTGTCTACTGCCCAGACGCGGCGGTGACGCCTGGCTCGAAAAGGATGGCGTGGAACGTATTTGGAATGCTTCTCTGTTTGAAGATTACCGTGAGAGCAATGTTGAACGCTCACATTTCGACGATCGGTACGATCATTTGCCCACGTTTATCATTACACAGCATACGAACTTTGTCCTGCGCTCTCTTGATGAAGTCAAGAGTATGACGGATGCTTATGTTGACGGGGATCATTCTGTTGTCGTTACTATGCCTGTTCCTTTTGGATGGGTTTCACAACCTAAAGCGTCTGGGCGACAGTCGTTACCAGATATTACCTTCAAGCTTCTTGAGCGTTCTGTGCAGCCTCGTTACAGTGACGAAAGACAGAACCTTGATTGTGTTCCTGGTAGAATCTTACGCTATCGAAAGAGCAAACAACTGTCCCCCACCAAACTTCGGTTTTTGTTTGATGGATCTGTCGCAACGTTTGAAGAAGATTTTCTTGTTGAGAATGTCATCGTGGATGTTTCTCCTTTTGCCACTGTTCGATTGCACTGGGAAAAGCATGAAGATGAGGATAAATACTTCTACGAGGGTTCGCTGGGCTGGGCGTATTCCGTGGGGCAGTGTGTGTTTAGATGTTTTGCGCCTGCTGCGGACCGAGTGAGCGTTGTGTTATACGAGAAAGCTACCGACGACGCAGGACGGACAGTTGTGCCGATGCGCCGAATTCCGCAAGGTTGTTGGAAGGCTACCGTTGCAAAAGATTTGAAAGGTATGTATTACAAACTGCTTGCTGAGGGGGAGAACAAACGTCTGTTTCCGGGTGTGGAAGTAATTGATCCGTACTCGAGATGCAATACAGCCCATACGGGTCGGGGCCTCATATATGGCACTGATACTACCACGGTACATGAAAGACCAAGTATAAATGCTGCTGAACTCATTGTGTACGAACTGCATATTCGTGATATCACAATTGATAAGTTCTCAGGAATTCGAAACGGCGGCAAGTTTCTTGGGCTCGCGGAAAGAGGAACCAAAATGAAGTTGAAGCCTGGGAAAGTGCCGCAGCGAAAGGCTTTGACGCCGTGGGAGCCGGAAGCCTTGCCAAGGGCTGAGAAGGAATTATCACAGCTCGACAAGTTCTCTACTGGATTGGATCACATTGCGCAGATGGGCGTGAGTGCCATTCAAATCATGCCTGTGCAGGACTTTGACAATAATGAAGCTGACGACACCTCTTATAGATGGGGATACATGCCCGTGCATTTCAATTCACCGGACGGGTGGTATGCGTCTTCAACATATTCTGCGGCACGCGTGATGGAGTTCAAAAAGCTCGTTAGTGCAGCCCATAAAGCTGGGCTAAGAGTAATTATGGACGTGGTCTACAACCACACGGCTGAGGACAGTAATGAATTTAACTTGGAAGCTCGTTTTTCTTTCAACGGTCTCGCCCCACGATATTACTACCGCACCTGTGGAAACACTCCGGTTGCCCACAACGGTGAGAGCACATGTGGAAGGAGAGAACCGAGTGAGCCCAGATGCGGTGAGTGCTATTCGAATGGCTCAGGTTGCGGAAATGAATTTCGCAGTGAATCCCCTATGGGGCGAAAGTTCATCGTCGATTCCTTGAAGTTTTGGGTCACCGAATATGGAGTTGACGGATTTAGATTTGATCTTCTGGGCTTGATTGATGTGGAAACAATACAACAAGCAGTGGACGAGCTGAAGGCCATCGACGCAGGTATTGTTGTCTACGGCGAACCTTGGATAGGTGGTCTGTCACCAATCAAGGCAACTGACAAAGGTTCACAGCGCTCCAAAGGTTTTGCAGTCTTCAATGACACTTTTCGTAACGCGATTAGGGGTTCTCCATTTGATACAGAGGAGACCTTCATTATGGACGGTGGTAGGGTAACGGAAGTGAAAGGTGGTATTATAGGCTCTGTAGATATGTTCGCAGATTCGCCTTTTGAAAGCATCAACTATGTCGAGTGCCATGACAATCGCACATTATGGGACCACTTACACCACTACATTCGACTACGAACCGATACTATCAAATTCAACGAAGAAGACGTAAGACGAATGCACAAGTTGGCAGCAGTTCTAGTGCTTACATCCCAAGGAATTCCATTCATCCAGGCCGGGCAGGAAATGTGCAGAACAAAGTTTGACGATGAGAATTCATACGAGTCACCAGACGAGATCAACATGATTCGCTGGGGCACGAAATTGAAAGAGTGGTCCACTGTTCAGTATTACCGTGGACTCATTCTCTTGCGCCGCGCTCATCCTGAAATCTTTTGTATGGAAACTGCAGATGAGATTCATAGCAAGATAGTTTTCTATGAAGACTGTGGTCTCCATGTTCCTGATCGATGTATTGGATACCGAATCAAAGGAGATCCCGAAAAACTGCTAAAGCGGCTCCAGGAAAATCAGGCCGAAGTTGATTGGAAAGAACATGCTCTTGAGGAGGAATCACAACGCTGGTCTGAAGTTGTGGTTCTTTTTAATGCAACACCCCTTCAAGTTGTATTCGAGTTACCTGGGAAGAAGGCTGACGTGATGTGGATGCAGATAGTGAACTCATCTACCGCTGGCACGCGTACTGTAAACGGTCCACTGGTTGGCTCGCTAGAAGTTGGTGGTCGTTCGGCGGCCGTATTGCGACGCGCATCACCTATAGAATGTTATGACTCGCAGCTTGAAGTGCGTCTTGGATCCATAGCTGAAGCTCACTGTTCATTTCATGGCGATGATCCTCTCTCGAGATACGCTGTCGGATTAGAACCACGGCCGACAACGGAAGAGCAAGCTCTCAAGAACGAGTCAATCTCTCAACGACTACAGTTTCTGAAAAGGACGGAGACAAAGACAGGAGGGACGAAGACGTCATACTAGTCACCAGCACAAAGACCGTACAGCAAAGGAAAGCTGAGGGGCTCTGAATATGCGTACTCTCCACGTCCCTTACGACAGAACAGATAGAAATAGACTACGATAGGATAACACCAAAGTTTCACTTTCAAAACACTGACTCTTACCTTCGGTAAGACATTTACTTCTATCGCAGCTATGCTCTGTGTTTCCTACCGGTAAGGCCCGTACCGGTGACTATAAGAGCATCATGCAGCATGATCTTAGGCATGATGCCTACCAAGAAACCTAAAGTTGTCCCAAAATTCCCAAATTCCTTCCCCCATATCAGGGAGACGAGGGAAATCGCATACTAAATAGAGCATCCCCACCAAGGGCACCAAAAAGGTAGAAAAAAAACACGATATAGGATATAAAATAGACCCTATACCCAAACTCAGTTGTACCCAAAACGTTAGTGTAAGTCACAGGGACCCAAAAAGTAAAATTTTGCCATATTTCACATTTTCTGTTCTTTAACTTCTTTCAAGCATCGTTTTGCGAAGGTTTGCATGCTCTGTTGAAGTACGACTAGATCCATGCAAAATACTCATCTATTCTCAATAGCGTAGCCCTTCAATATCAAAAATACCTCCATGTATACTTTTGCAATGCGGAATTATAAAATTCCATAACAATTTCCTGACGTTTATATATTTCATTCCTCTATCTTAATATTGTCTCTTTTCCTTTAATCTGAAACAATTTATGACACTATTTACAACAAACCACTCATCACAAGATATATTTCAAAAAAATCTATTCTTCTATAAAACTTGCACAAGAAAACTAAATAAATATTTCTGTTTTAAAACTTAAATGAAAACTTATAAATATGTTAACACCAGCGCAAAAAACTAAAAAGTGCTTTACAACTTTTCATTGTACAAAATATTTTACTAATAATTTTAATGGAGGTATGTCGATTTTTTGAAGCTTTGACGTTAATTCAAAAGTCGTATATCATTTCATTTACTGCTTTTGGAGAGTAAAAAGTTTGATTTACTTCAAATAACGATGCTGAACGGATACCTCAAACAAAATACTTACTGGTAGCCGTTCGCAATTGTAGAGCATTTGTTTTGGATCCGTCTAGCCGTTTGATGTAGTAGAGCTTCAGCCGCTCATGTAACTTGATCGCTTTGATCTTGTACTAGAATTCTTCAATAAAGATCAAGCACAACGAGAACCTTTGTGCTGCAAAATGTGGAACAATCGCATTTTTGGTATCCGGAGGATGATTATACTCATAAGATGGTGAGTACCTCTGAAGGTGACGTGGAGATGGTATGAGTTTTCCCCAATTTTGGGTTGAATTTTGGAGGCTTTTTGTGAGGACCTTTGTAGGTGGACTTGGTATCATTACCTGTTGGCGGGTGGTACACGGTGTACTGTTGGACATCTGGCAGCATATATTTTGGCAACACCGTCGAGGGTTGGTATCTGGCACCCTGACACTGGGTTCGCCACGTGTATGGACCTCAGAAGGTGTGCACCATACTAGTTAATATTATTAGAATAATATTCAGTAGAACCTACTTAGGTGAGCGCGACCTCACCGTCGCGAGCACTAAGTAAACGCAACTGAGTCGCGTTCTCTTTCTAGAGTTCCGGGTTAAGGTCGCCACTGCCTACGTCGGTTCACAACTCCTTTAGGAGGGTA
>JASCIV010000857.1:0-11186 GCA_030374735.1 Gracilaria caudata
CCACGGGAGCCCTTCCCTCAGCCCGCTTGCCGTGGCGCAGGGCTTCCGATTGACGACGAAAGATCCTGTCTGCCTCAAGTGCAGACTTTCCGCAAAATCAGTAAATGTTCTACTGGGTTCTACACAGAGCGACGTTACGCTCTAAACGTTCTGACGCAGTGGACGAAGTGGAATAACTGTCAGTAGCCGATTGAATTCGAATGATCTGATCAGCTTATCTTTCGTACGATCATCGTCCGCTGTGTGTCAACTTGGCTCCGCTTCACAACCAAGTGCAGTACTACATCTTCTTCGATTCTGGAACATTTCGCTTACCCACCCTTTTTTCCCGCCCTTCGATGCTTTCTTTTGAGGGATTGCTGGTCGCAAATGAGTTGCTAGCTCAATGCACTCAACCAGCTGAGGTGCTCATCCTCTTTGTTCTTTGCTGTTCTGAAGCCTTCCTCTGATATTGAGAACACGCTCAGAGCAGCAACCAGAACCCAAACCTTTGCAGTAAACAACAATTTGCTGCGTTCTGTACTACACAACCTGGCAAAATATCCAGCTTACTGATAAAACGGAGTTTTTCTCGATTATGACGCCTTCAACGAATTTCTATGAGGTGCTACGGAATAATAATAATCTTGATCCTTGGGCAAGGACTTGCCGTGGTATGTCGAAAATCATCTCATGAGCGAAAGCCCCGAGCGGAGAACCCTCCGCGCCGAGTTAGTCGTTTGAGTCGTCGAAAAACACTTTCAAAAACACTATAGCAGCGCTTGGAAACACCTCCCCTTGACGACACGGAAGGAAGCATATTGACGGTTTCTCCTTCATTCGGCCTTACCTCGATGTGAAATCGATATGTTGTACTTTCGGTTCTGTTGTTGTTCCCATCAGTTGACTGTTGTTCGCGTTCTAGTCCAGCTGCTCCTGCGTTTGATGAAGACTCTCCTTTCTGCTCTTCCTCATTGTCAGAGTATGGTCCAGCGTCTCCAATCATTCTCATCCTATAGAAGTACTTGAACCATATACCTAACGTGTCAGGGGACATTCTCCTATTTCCATTGTCATTCTCATCTTCGTCCTCCTGTTCGACGTCATCGGAAGCAATTGTCGCGATATCTGAAGTGTCTTCCACGTCTTCGGCTGTACCCACGACAACTGCATGCGCGTTATCACTCAGCTTAGACTCAAATTTCTCTGAAACAAAGAAACTGGTAAGCTCAGGGCATTCTACCTCGCTGTGCTTCAGAAATCGCCTCACCCCTGTCAAGCTAAGGGCCTGTCCGTCCAGCATCCTTAACACATCTCTAAGCAAGATCGGCACTCTGCAGTCCCAAAGATCAATCACTCGCTCTACACCGTAAGCTCTCGTGTCGGCAATTTTGGAAGCTATTTCTTTTGTTTGCAATATCTTGACGTGAAGTCTTCCATCCGAAGTTGCTCGCTTTGTATCCCCCGGTCCACAGGCTATAACAGCCATGGCAATGACCGCGACGATCTTTCCATGGCTCTGAAAATGAATCCAAATGTCGTACACTCCAGCTGGCTCAGAAGGAGTGCGGAAGTATCGACAATGCTTTGGTAGCCACTGAGGGACGCAAGTACTTGATTCCGGGTCGACAAATGACGATATGTATGTTGGGTACATTGTATGCTCTCCAGGCATTGTGCTGTCAAAGACGCGTCCTGATCTGTGCAGCGGGAGCCAAACACTCTCTGGATTTGTATCAGAAGAAAGTGTTCGAAAGAGTTCATCATAGTCTGAATAGTCGAGGTCATAAGCAACTTTGCCAAAGTCCGTGCCAGATCCAGTGTGAAATACACAGTTAGCCATGCGGATCAGATCATCTTTGTCCTCTTTATACCTCGCGGTCGTATTATCGTAAGCTCCTTTAACTGCATTCTGCAACAAAAACTTAAGCGAATCATCGCAGTCCATGGTGTTTCCTGGACGAAAGGCGACTTGCATTTCTTCGTCATTTGCCACAATCTGCGCGTACTCGATAGGAATGTCAGATGTCTTGTCTTCGAATAACCATGAAGCCACAGCGTTTCTCTTGAGATCGGGACCAACCATGACCATACCAGAACCAAGCGTTGCCAGCACGCCCTCGATATTGAGCCAAAAGCTGTTCACGTAATCTTCTCGGGCGCGGCCTGAAGTGGAATTGTCCAAACAAAGCACGACAAACAGCTGGTAGGGAAGCAGGCCGCGTTTCAACCACGAAGCGTCTTGTCTTTGCCTGCGCTTGATTAAACCTCTGGACGGGACAAGGTCTATCCACAACACATACCTCGTACCTGGTTCTAGGAAGTAGTCTAAGGCACAGATTCCATCGAACAGTCTTTGCAGGCTCAGCTGCTCATCCGCTCCGTGCTTGTAAGAAACAGCAATAGGTATAATTCGTTCTCGAGCGAGGTAATCAAAGGTAGGAATAAAGCTGCGAGTTCCCTGAAGTGTCTGCGCCGCGATGTTGAGGTTATGTTGGCGATGTCCGGCGATGAAAATGTCTGTGAGACCATCCTTCACCAACGGGTACAGATCGATGTCGTATTGTCGTTTACAGTTTTCAATGTTGTAACGCCAGTGTACAGTTTCCTTAATGTCCATTCCATGAAGGCCAACGTAGAGATTCATCTGTTCTTTCCTGGATGGAAATTGCCCGAGACTATGTCGCTTCTCGTTGGTTTCGAGAGCGGTCACAAAGTACTGCTCGCGGCACACGCTCAGAAACTGTTGACATCCCTTTGAAAGCGGTCGTTGCATTGTGTTGACGGCTTGGGTGGTACGCGATGGGTGGTAGGCGGTGCTGTGTCGGTGTATCTTACCACCGTTTTGTAGGGCAGAGATGGTACAGATGCGTGAAGATCGAGGCGAGTTCGCTTTGTTGCTGTGCTCCATGGCAACGCGCGTTAGTGGATGACGTGGTGCAACAGCAAGGCAACAACGGCCACTACACGCATGGTTTTTAAGAAAAAATGATATTCTATAAAAAAATTGATTATCAGCCTCCAACAGAGGTCTTTATGGTGTCAGCTGACATGGCTTGCAAGTTTCACGTAGGAGAGTGACATCGCGTGACCAGACAGGATCAGATCACAGTACATGGCTCACAGAAAGCGGGTATATCCACTGAATGACATTCAACAGACAAAGACGTGGGTCAAATTGTGCACAATTTGTCCCGCCCTTTTTGCACATTTTGACTCACGCCAAGTGCAAAAAAGCTGACATTAACCCTTGTCGAGTACATGGAAGCGATCTCTTCCATGTACAGATTTTTTTGGAATAGGTACATGGAAGAGGTCCCTGACCTCTTCCATGGTCCCTGACCTCTTCTATGTACAAACGTTACAAAAAAACAAGCAGAAATCAATCTTTTTTCCTTTCTTGACATTGCTGGAATACACCTCACGCTCATGAAAACGGCATTGCTGTGTCTAGCAGCGTACCAGCAATGCAGCGGAGGGACGAGAGATTGATTTTTGATTGTTTTTTGTAATAATCGTACATGGAAGAGGTCCGAAATCTCTTCCATGTACGGATTCCAGAATATTTTGGAGACTTCAATTGTAATGCACACATCTCTTAAAGTATATGGCTGTGTACAATGAAAACCAGTGCAACAGAAAGACAACAGAAGGATCTATCACCGCACGGAAAATGAAGTACCGAGGTTGAAAGATTACGACGCCGCGCGCCCACGAAAATGGCCAAAATTGGCCTATTCCATGTGCGAGCGACAAGGGTTAAGGGATTTTTACACCGCAAAAGTCTCTTCTTCAAAATTAAAAATTTTATCACACATCCGCATCTGTTGTATATCAGTTCCTCACTTTGGTTTACCTTCTGGTAGTCCAAAGTCCAAAGTCTACGTGTACGTTGGGTCCTTGTATTTTTACAACGAGGAACGAACACAGCCGCGGTACAGCAGGGATCGTCCACATCACCTGTACACGTGTAGCCACAGTGTTGCACCAACTTCCTCCAGAAGTGAAAGAATGTCAGCCGCATAAAATAGAGCAGCCGTTAGTGGGAGCGTCCTGAAACTTCAATCTACCTATTTGGCGCAACTCAAATGTCACGTTTTGAACCATGAGCGTGACGTTTGGTCGTGAATCATAAACCTTTAGCTTCGACGTTCGGTCCACGTTCGGTCCACGACGAAGCAAGAGATAATCTTGTTCAAGTGACTTTATGGGAACGCATTGCTCTCACATACTGAATATATTTACAGTGCAAGACCCAAGTCTTACACTGGTGGCAGACCGCGAACAAGATTGAGGCTTTCGCTTCCCTGCCCCCAAGATCGTCACCCAGCACAACGGCGAACAGAAATGTATGCCTTTGACCTCGAGCCAGATAAAGACGTGAATTGCTGAAGTGATGAACATCGATCGTGAAGCATCGTAGGCTTTGACGGTTTGTTATGTGTTATGTGCCAGTTGTCGTTTGTTATGGGTCGGATTGAATAGAAAGGAATAAGTTCATCACAAGCAAACTCTTCATTTGCTCTTGGGACGATCCTTGTTTGGTGAGATATGGCTTCAGGACGCGTCGAATCAAAACTTGGTTCAAAGTTCTAAACTACCTTTCCCTAGTTTAGTGTTTCAGGACGCTCCCAGTCACGGCTTGCGTCACCGTTCAATATGGCAATACCAGCGTTCTAATTTCAACCGTCACCCAGGATGTCGACCAATTCCTTATCGGAGTGAGCGAGTCAGTTTTCATGGCTCGCGTACTTCTATAGCGTCGGCGATTTCATTGTGTTCACAGCAATTGGAGAGTCATGGTGATAATCCCACTGAACTTTTGCTAATGGGTGACGGTCGAAGTACAGTTGAAGAGGATGCAGTAAGCGTGGCGCGGCAGTTCAGGGAGCAGTTTGGATCCAAAGGAAGAATTAACACCATTGCTGTGGGCTTTTCGAGTACGCAAGCGCTTGAAGCGATTGACACAGCTAGTGATGGTTCTGTTTTCGAAGTTGACCAATTCATTGACGTGTTGGATGTCATAGCTGAGCGCGTATTCACTTGTGAGTCTAGCAGCAACTGAACAGCGTATATCATACAACAGCGGTAGTTTGGTAATGATGTTGAAAATAAGTTATTTTCTCTAACCCTCTACTTGTGTACTTCTGTGATCGAATGCAGCACGTATTCCCCGCAAGGGCGACCGTCTCGCCTCAATTCGGTGCCTCACTGAAACAAACTCCTTCACAGAAATGCCTGAAAAGAGCGTTCCACCACCCGATGTGTTGGAGCCTGAGTCCGTGGGAGTGCATATGTGATTGTCTCCACTACACTTGGATCTCAAACATGCGGGAATTCATAGAGCTTCAAACGAGAAGGTTCGGAGAAATGAAGAGATTTTGATGATGAACAGGTCTGAGTGCAATGTAATTTGGCATACCAAGGGTACCGTCGTACGTAACAATAATAGTGCGCATTCCATTCCACAACGCACAGACTGAGATAAAGCGATGGCACTCGATGGCGCCACCCGGTGCTGTTGGAAAGAAAAGTCAGAGCCGGCGCAACATGAGACACGGTGCAGAGCGAGCACCGAGCGCCTGCTGCTGAAGGCACTCGCGAGTGGCAACAACGTTTACAACGGGTCACGTCTAACACGTCCGAAAGTTGTAATCATACAAAGCAAAAAATCAGCGCTTTGAGAAGCGCGCTTCTGAAAGTAAAGGATTGCAAAGCTCCTTCAAGAAGCTACCTTTGAGTTTTAGATATTAAATATAAACTTATATTTCTTTAGGTGTAAGAAAGTTGAAATTGTTTTAGGCTTGCGAGTCTACAACGTATATGAGATAAGATAAAAGCCTTATTCTCTGAACCAATGACATTTTTCTGTGTGAAAAGAGTAATTGTCGTTTTCATACTTTACTGCTGTGCTTTGAATGACATTTGGCGGCAAAAAGAAGTGAGATGTGATGGCAAAAAGTAATCTCGTGTGATGATTTACCCCCAAATGCGTCATTATGGCACTAACGTTCTTATATCTAACAGAAATGAGCTCAAACAGCACTTTGCTTCTGCTTTATAATAAGCATTTGTTTTGAAATGCAGCCAGCTCTTTGTGTAAGGAGAGAGCGCAGCTTTGATCCGTTTGTAATGATCTTGTTTTTAAATATTGGGCTTCGTCCTTGCTTATACCCTACTCTAAACTGCTTTTTTTTCCTGCAACGAGCTTGCCCTACTGCTATGTGTTGGAAACCATGCTTGTGCTGACAACTGCCCAGACTTACTGGTATTTTTGTAATTTGTAGTAAGAGGTATTTTTGGTGCTCCTCGGCTGCAACGAATTGACTGAGCGTAGTAGAAAAGCCAATTTGGTGGTTGACTCTGTTATTCCTCCTATAATGAAGATGGGATTTGCTTGAAATTTATTTTGTTGGAAACGTATGTAGTGATGCAAAAATGCGCCGTGTCACACGGCCCATTTTTTAAAACGCTTTATGGCCCTTGTTACTCCTTTTCTAGAGGAAAAACGAGTTGTTTAATATATAAGCGGTAAAATTCAGCGGTGTCCCAAACTGCAGACTCTTGTTGCCAGAAACTGGGTTTTTGTAAAATTAAAACGCTTTTTTTGAGAACGAGCTCTGCATTGGATCAAGATGGACGAGTTTCCATGGTAGTAGGAGCTTTGCAAATAAGCACGCCACAAATGGACAGGTAGTGTAAGTTCTACTGTAAAGTTAAAGCAATCCATTGCCACGCCGGTGGACTGGAACAGTTTCACACGTGGCGTGGCAGAAGCGTCGTCGAGCGCGTGTACCTCTGTAAGACATCCACCTTGGCATGAAGGTATCATGGGAACACCTCTACAAGGGTACCGCCATCTACACACATATGCAAGTTGGCTGAAGGACGCTTAGATACACCAAAGATGCGATCCGCTGCTCTTAGCTAAGCTGTACCGAACATGGACCCAAAAGAAACCAGAGCCGCCTGCCCACTCAGTCACCGCCGATGGCTCTCGCCTTCTGTTAGGGTCGCAAGCCCGCAAAGTGCGCACGTGGCGTCATGTATCCGCTATGTTGTGATACGCACTTCGTGCTTGGTGTGGGCGTGAACGAGAACGATATATCGAAAGCACTTGTGATTCAGCCAATTTTGAGAGCTGTTTGCCCCAACTCGTCGATCGTCCTGCAACACGCCAAGCAAACCGCACGCGGAGGCGTTTTGGTCATCATGATCGCCTACGCGCACCTTGACACGGCAAGTGCGACGCAGCGTGACACGCGAGCACGTACAACCCACTTCTGCGCCGCGCAAGCGTTCGTCGCACGTGCTGGGATAGGAAAACGTGCTTCGGTAATTTGTGCAAAAATGTGTCAATTACATCTAGAAACCCAGCAGATCTCGTCGTGAAAGGGCGGTAGTGTGGGGAAGAGAAACCAGAACACTTTCAAAGCTTTCGCTGTGAGCGGGAGAGCAGTTCTCGCCAAGAAAAAGATTAGGGAGCAAAAGGTCCAAAATATAAGTACGAGACGTCACGCGCGTGGTGGACGTGCTCTCCGTATTTTAGCTCTGGTCAGACACATTTCGAGACCTATTGAAAAGGTGCACGTAGATGGATATGGTTTACGTTTATATAGAAAGCACAGAAATCCACAGTTTCCATGCACTTTCTAATATCAGTCCCTAAGCACAACTCGCATCAGTCAAGCTCAGGCACGAGTCTTGATCGGTTTGAGTGCATGATATCACTGTTTTGGCACCCGCCAGCATACCATCACAAACTGCCTCTACGTCCAAGTCGCAGCCCAAATCACCCAAGTCCTCGTGGACCTCGTTGATCAATGTATTCGCCCACTGGCAAGCCTTTTCACGGTCCGTACTATCAATGCGACCTTTCGTGCCTTCGTCCACAGACCGCACTTCATCGTCCACTGAGAAAATCTTGTAACCGGCTCGTGAGGACACGCAGTTGTTGATCGAATGCACGTCAAGTACGGCTCGACAGTACCTTTTCCGGCTGCACTGCCAAGTTGGGAGCATGTAAGTCTTTTCCAGTGGAGCCGATGGAAATCGTAGCACTGATTTTCGAGGATAGCAAGCTTCGATTTTGTTCGTAAAGTCACAGTTCTCTAACACTTCAGCTGCGGTCTCTTTGATTGCCGCCTTCACAAACTCTATATCAACTCCACACACTGGCTGCTCCAGTCCTTCGCCCACTTGCGTCACCAGTTCGTGCGCAATGTAATTCACTTGAGCTTCAGACATTGCAGCAATGCGTGCACGCGTCGTTTGCGGTACGTTCAGATTGCTGAGCAAAGATTTTATCTGATAGCCGACCACCACTTCAGTTTCATCTGCGATTTGAACCATGTACAAATGTACGAAACAGGTGTAGCCACCATCGCAATGACGCGTAAAAACCCACGAATCATAGATCAGCGGAGCTCCTGGAGATGGGTCTACGTTTGGGCCTCGCAAAACCCACGAGGGTGATCTTGCGCGGTTCAACCTCGTTGGTACGGTCGAGATGCGCCGGTATTCTGCGTTATTCTGCATTTTCCATATCGAAGACTCCAGTGCGGCATCCGGGCGATTGGCGATGAAGAACAATTGCTTCTCTGTTATGGACCTCCATGATCGAGAGTGCCAACGAAGGGAACTTAAATCACATACCTGTCCCACAATCGCCAAGGAAATTACAGCGACGGCTAGGAGAAAGATAAGCTTAACCATGGGAAGTGTACGAACGGAACGAGCTCGTGAGGCAGTAATTCCGAACAGAGTTTCTGGCGTTACCGTCGAATGGTACTCACCGGTCGCATCCATCTTCTCTTGCTTGTCCAATGACAGTCAGTGTATAAGGAATCGACTTTGAGACCGACGACGAAAGAGACTGCGCCTCAAAGTGAGTAGATAGTGAGTCAGCAGCTTCTCTTAAGCACTTCAAAATATGCCGTTCCAATTTCGGGATTCCTCGGCTCGACGGCTTCTGTTCCACGCACTGGGAACACATTACGGAGCAGCACCATTAGATTTGAAGCACATGGAGGCAACTAATGGAAGAAACTCATGGAAGCAAATCAGGGAAGCAACTCTTGTAAGCAAGACATGAAAGCCAATCGTCTCACGAAAATTATCGTTTCAAACATCCACAGTATTTGTAATATAGTCCCATGAGACTACAACCTGGATCACAAAACTGCGCAATGGCCACTATGCAGTTTCGTACATCTAGATTTAGGGTTCTGTACCTTCTTAAGAAGAGGACGAGTCGCCCTTACCCTTTTCTGTATTTTAGCTTTGTTGATCAGAACTCTCACTCTCTTACCTTCGAACTAAAAAATCAATCGCTGGGAGCCATCCTCAAAACAAATCGCTGAATCATACCAAAGTCGTCTCTTTTTGTATAATCTTTGAAGTTGTTCAGACCAATTTTTCATCACGTAGTAAGCGGCTCACGAGCCGTTTATAAGAAATTTACTTCGATTACTTCTTTCCCCTATTCTCCACCTCTTTTCATTGAGAAATGCTCTCTCTATAAGGCTAGCTTTATACTCTAAAGTGCCTCCTGGATAAATTCTTTGGCCAGATGTGGCACTGTACATTTCTCATTAGTACAGACTGGTGGCTGACATGTGCTTCCCCCTAGCACGACATGTGCTTCCGCCTAGCACGACATGTGCTTCCGCCTAGCACGACATGTGCTTCCAAAAGTCTTCCATTTGCTGATGAAGATGGAGCCCGTGTGTGTTGCAAGCCACAAAACAGGTCGCTGTAACTTACAAACTAAGTGTACAGATTGCGGAGGAATGTCAGTGACGACCATGAGCCGAGAGCTTCGCAAGACTGGGTATGTCCACATCTCTATGGCTGTCAGACCCGAGGCCCTTTACAGTCCGAGGTCACAGAAAGCTCATCGTCTCCGTCAGGCACGAATTTCGCAGTTTGGGTTTCATCAGACGCCGTATGTTTAATTGATTGGCAATACTCCAGCTCTCGCTTGATACGAAAGAATGTTCCGGATAGTGGAATTTCCGAACCAAGAAGAACCTGATTTATTGGAAATTCCGGGGCTACGACATGGATCTTTGTTGATGATACCCGAGCAAGAAGAGGTGTTTACTGAGACGGTAACATTACATGGGCCCGCCTCGTTTGGTAAAGAAACTGCGCCAGTGCATTTTGTGCACGTAACGTTGTAAGAAGAATGTTTATGAGTATCCGGCGCGCCTGTTGTTCCTGATCATCATGTATATCTGCCCGATCTCGCCAGATATCTTTCGTTTTCTTTTTCTACAAGCAGACTCTGTGGGCAGCCGAGCCGGGGCCGCCAGTGGGAGATGTCTCTCCAGCCGAAGGTCAGTCCCTATCGCGCGACCGATCGCCTACTTACATGACGACGCAGTGTGCCTTACGTAGGGGCGACAGAGTAAAATGTAAAAGATATGCTTGCAAGCTTTTTGAGATATCTAAATATTTTCTTGTAAATGTCTAAAGACTTACCAAACGACGGGTTCTTTTTGAAAAGTTTAGGTCACAAATTACTTTCTATGTCCAAAATTGACAGCACCAAAACTTTGGTGCAGATCTTTGTAGACTACAAAGAAGGGGAGTACAAAGTTTGGTTTTATTGGCCTTTGGCATCCAAAATGTGGAGATATGCAGGGGCGTATTTGTGACTAGAAAATTGGCCAAGTGAGAAAGTCATAGTCACTGTTTTGTACGTCGTAGTCAGACACTTATAGTCACCATACGCATAGATGTTTTTATGCTACCTCAGCAGCATATTCTTTAACGACACCCAGAAAGCCGTCTTTGATGACGTTTATAAACCGCCAAACAGCAATAAGTTTGTCTTACAAGCTTACAATAACTTAACTTGGCCACCCAATGCCATTAGCGAGCACTCACTATTCACTAGATAGATGGAGCCAGCAGTCGATATGTACAATTCCAGGCAGTTCTTAATGCTATTCTTTTCTTTTCAGTTGAAGTGTCAACAAAAAACACTTCAAAAATTCCTTAGCGTACACTTGTTCTTTCCTCTATAGTCCCTGTGTCGCTAGGTGTCGATTTGTATTACGTGTCATACATGTGATTAACTGTGACTAATTTTGGACGCATTTGTTAGTCAGTCAGTCACTATTTGTGAACACCATTTTGGAAAAATGAAAAACGGTGCGGGTGGTGACAACCCAAGTGCTCGAGAGTACCAGCCTAGAAAG
>JASCIV010000858.1:0-11181 GCA_030374735.1 Gracilaria caudata
TGTACGTGCAACGCAACAGCCGCTTGCAACGGCGCATCACGCCTATCGTGACAATGCACAAACTACACGTGTGCTTGCCACGGCGCGTTCGCTTGCAACGGCGCGCGGACAAACGGACAAAAAGAACGCAAAAAAAAAAACTCAAAGCAGTGAGTCGGTGACCGGTCGGTGACCGGTCAGTGGCTACGTAGCCACGAAATCTATCTGGCCAACTTGTACAACATGAAGGACTTATTTCGCGCCCGTTCGTGTAGAGAATGCCTTGCAAGGAAAGGGAGCACACCGTCCCCCACGTACCTTCGTGGATGAAGGTAACCCTCGACAGTTCACTAAAGGGTATTGCCTCATGTGCAAGTACTACCTTCGTAAACGCTAAGCATTTCAAGAATCATGGCGTCCAAAGGAACCAATAAAATCGTCACAGAAACAGATCTTTTCCACAGGGTTCACTTCGGACAATTTGATAATGCAAACGTTCGAAAGCAGTTCAAATCGTTTGTCGAGCGAAAAACAAACAAGCCCGTGCCTCCCATGCTTCATGTCCTTATTCAAACGTATCGCAATTTTCTTAATCACATCAAGTCATTTGATAGCCCGCACGAAAGAAAAAATCCACACAAAGAATTGAATCAAAAGGAAGACAACGCTACAGCATTTCGTGCTGATGACTGCAACATTGCCGACATGGGATTCTTCTCTGATCTTAATTCTTCAACAACTGTAATTGAAGATATGCTACGACTGTTATCTTGTGTCTCTGACAAGAAAAAACATTTCATGGCAAATTGCTTAGTTAAATATCAATCGCATCGTCTGCAGTCCTGGCGCACCGATATCAATAAGTTCTTTGAGGACTTCGACAAACTAAAGACTGTTTATTTTGGTCGCTGTAAGAAAAAGAAGAGAGGAAGGCGCGGTGGTAAACAAGCGCGGCGAAAAAGAACGGCACTCGCTGCAAAAAAGGCCAAGGCATTGGAGGAATCTTTAAAAAATGTTTGTCAGGTTGAAGAGGCTGAAAAAGTGAGGAAGACGTGGCAAGTGACGATGATTCATCCTCCTCAATAATCTACAATCCTGGTGTTACTCTCTAGTAAAGATGATCTTTTGTTGTGAACTGTGTTCTCTGGGACAAACGGGATGCGTTGCGTGTGCATGCTTTTTATGATGTGATTCGCAACCAGTTTCAGCATCTCAGCTATTCTGTACCATCTGTTCTTCCGCCCCGCACAGTATCCTCATGAGCACTCAAGATATCTCTAGTGACATTCGCAATGTGCCGAAATCTGCCCGCACCCAGTTTCACTTCTCCGAACCACCTGGAGACAACGCACAACGTGTTATTCGCATCGAACTGCCTCAGTACATGTAGCATAACCTTTCCAGCCCCCTTCTCTCCATCGTCATCAAAATCTGCCTCACCCCCAATAATCCATGCAATCGTATTGTGCGTCGCGCTCTCCACCTTCTTCGAATCGCATAATTGCGTCAGCACCCCGTCGATCTCACCTGTATTTGCGACCAGGGCAAGTGAGCCTGAAACACTGACTTTCTGTCCGTCAGCGGCTCACCATGTACAACGTAGAAATTGCGTTTCGTTCCCACTCATATAGCCTCTTCTGCTCTGAGTTCCTGTTTTGGGTCACTAGCCAACTCTTCCTGTCGTTCAACTAACAGTTCTAGAGTGGTCTCGCAGTACTCAAATAGGCACACCTCTCCAAGGCGAACTCCTTTGCCTCTCCATCATTCTTTCCATCAGCGTTTCACATTGCTGAACGGACATCGCATCCGTCCGAAGCGTCGTCCGTCCGAAGCGTCGGCCTTGGGTGTGTCATGGGATAATCCTCTGTAATCTGTGCCGAAATCTTGACTTCACCAATACATGATTCCATTGTGATTGACACTGCTGTCTCATGAGCTCACCTGTAAGATCTGCAACCCCAAGTAGATGATCTGCTAAATCTAGTGAAAGAGGAGGTTCCTCTTCCGTCTCGCACACCTCCTTGATCTCGTTCTCAATCTGTTCCGGACTCATAAGAGCATGATGAGCTACCTAGTACAAGAAGGTACGAGCTTCGACGTATTCTTGCATACCAAACGCAAAAGCTCCGTGATAACGGTAGTAATCACCTCGACCAACTTCTTCCGCAACTCTCGAGGCCATTATAACTCTTACTCTTCCAAGAGATTGAGAAACCCGCTCAATATCTCTTTCTCGCGATGAAGGAGTATTTCTTACGATAGAAACAAACACCGCATCTCATTAGTATTATATTTCTTCTTTCCGCTTCGGAGCGCCTTTCAACTCACCGATGCACAGCATTGATAGCGCGTTTGCTTTCGAGTGTAATATCTCTGCTTGCTTTCACAAGGTGCTCTCTCGGGTCATGCTTCGATACGGTGCCTTAGAATGAGTCGTTGCCAGTGACTTAGTTTCCGCTTTGTAGCCAAGTGAGCACTGAGCGATATTCTCTGTTGAGCATGTGTTCCGGGTTTTGATCCACAAGCAACGGCATTGCACCCGACACTTGGCGGCGGCGCCGTTCACTTCGTCAAATCTCATATATCGACTGCCCAATCGTTTGCGCTTGTGCGTTTCACATATTGCTCAGCAGACCAATGAGGGGCTTTGCACTGCCTTCGCAGCGTGTTTCGCACAACGTGTAGGGTTTGTCCCGGAACCGACGCCTGCATGCTTCCTGATCGCCGCTCCACCGCAGAGCACGCTATACGGCTTTCTACACCTCCGCACCAACTTCTTTGTTGTGTACCGAACTTCAGGGCTATTGCGTTGTAGCCCTGGACTTGCCTTATCATGGCCAGTCTAAGAGTGAAGTACAATCCTGCCCTGAGGCAGCAAAGCTCTTGTCGGATTCTATCCCGACGTTGATTCAGAATCAAGAACAAAAGCCCTTGTCCGTAACTCTCGTGGGTTACTCGTTGGGAGGTCGCATTGCCTTCGAAATAGCCGCATTGGTACAGAAGAAGAGCATACAATCAATTCACATTGAATCAGTAGCTTTGATTAGCTCTGCAGCCCCGCCTCGCGATGAATCCGAGATAAAGGAGTGTAGATTTCTTTCTCAGAAAAGGTCTGAGAAGTTGCTTGACAGCCATTTCCTTCGCTCGTCGCCTCTAGCTGCATTGCTTAGTGGACACCTAAAAAGAACGTAATCCATGTTCTTTTTGACGTCTGTACCGCAATCGAAACGAGTTTAAATTAAAGCCGCCGTCAGAGAAGCCAGTGACAACAGATCCCCTCGAGTTTGAAGTAGTTTGGAGGACTTCTGTAACCATCCATAGATCCACTTATACTTCCTATGTTCTTCGCTTCGACGTAGCTTCCCTACCACGTGTTAACGATATGTTTTCGTCGCCGCCGCGTTTTTCGTCGCCGCCGCGTAGACGCTTCGCGCGAAACGACTTTTGGCACGTCGTGTGCCTTGATCGTTACAACTCTGCTCTGTCGTTCACTCGCATTCTTTCTACCTCCGTACGTCCCTCGCCGCTCCACTATCCCCATCGCCGCCGCAACCTCATCGTTGCAACACTCCGTAAGTCGCTTGTAGCCCTGATACCCCGATCGCCGCAACTTCTGATCGCCGCAACCCCTGATCGCCGCAGCCCCGTGGCCAGAATGCCCGAAATCAGCCGCCCCGTCTGCTTCAGCGAGCGATTCTCCTGCACGACACCCATCCTCAGCACCGTGTCACCGCCCGTACTTGCACCAACCCCAACCCCAACCGCACCGCCGCCGCCGTCGCCGCCGCCTCCGCCGCCGCCGCGGCGGCCGCCGCCGCCTCCGCCGCCGCCGCCGCCGCCGCTGCCGCCGCCGCCGCGTCGCTGAAACAGCTCCTCCCTCATTCGGTGCTCGTTGCGAATGGAGCGAGAATGCGCATCACAGGGCGCCTTGTGCGCGCTGTACTTGCACCAACCCCAACCCCAACCGCACCGCCGCCGCCGCCGCCGCCGCCCCCGCGTTGCTGAAACAGCTCCTCCCACATTCGGCCGCCGCTGGCACGGCCGCCCCCGCCGCCGCGTCGCTGAAACAGCTCCTCCCTCATTCGGTGCTCGTTGCGAATGGAACGAAAATGCGCATCACAGGGCGCCTTGTGCGCGCGATTATTGATGGACAGTCTCGAGAGAGACGCTAATATCCATGTATTCTTCCGGCTGGCTCTCTTATACACAGTAGCTGCTCAGTGCGTTGAACTTGACTCTTTCTGAGGGGGTAAGGACTTGTCCCGGATGTTTATTTTGGTTTGAGCTCGCTAGCCAATAGCTGATCAGTGCTCACCGCCTCCATATTTGATCCTGCCTTGACGTAGGCAAGGGGAAACTCTTGCGCTGAAAGGATTGTGGATCCCCCTCCAAAGACGGGAAGTTTGCGTCTGGGAGACTGGAACCTTAGACTTATTGTGGTGCATTGAGGATAGTTGGCCAATCGATGTAGGATTTGAGCACTGTGCCAGGTGGATGGTTCAAGCCCATTGTCGAACCCGAAACAGATAACTGGGAAGAGCCGGTAAGGTCTCAAAGGTGTTCTGCCTACATTGGTTCTTGCAATGGGCAAGCCAGGGTCAACTTCTTCTTTTTCTACTTTGAGTTTAAGGTTTTTGAGGGGTGCTCTCTGTATTGACACTTCACTTTGTTCTTGGTTTTGGTTTTGTTATTCCCAGAACTTGCGTATCCTTGCTAACTGGTTTTCATTTTGCTGTTTGCGGAATGCGTATGCTTGGACAATGTTTGCTATTTCGGATGTTTGCTACATACCGGGTAACATATAACAACCAGTACATCAGGAACGCGGTTCACCGTCATGATCCTCTGTATTCCAAGCATTCAAGCAATTAACTTTACTTATATAGTACATCGTATCAGTCCTTGAGATTAGATATTTTACATATGATTGGACACGATACGTTACGCGTGCCACCCAGCCTCCTTCAATATCCCCAGTACTTTCCTTTCATATGGTGGACCACCCAGAGATAAGTTATTGTTTCTCACTTTGTTCGAAGTACCTGACCTAAGAAGTTCTTCCAATGCCTCTAACGCGGAAATAGTTTTCTGGCCTTTTGAGATCATTTGGACCTCTAGATATCCGACGGCTTTTCTCATTTGCTTCACTTTTGTCAATCCGATGGGCTCTTTCCACGAATGATGACAACGCGCAGCATCATTGGTTACATATTGATCGCGATTGGATATTAACTTAGAGAGATGAGGAAGTGCTGAAATATGTTTAGGGCAATGGCCATAATTACCGTCTCCATCTTGGATAACAATGATGTCATTAATACCTTTCCTCATGCTGCCTACTTTTTCT
Source organism: Gracilaria caudata (assembly GCA_030374735.1). Taxonomy (NCBI): domain Eukaryota; phylum Rhodophyta; class Florideophyceae; order Gracilariales; family Gracilariaceae; genus Gracilaria; species Gracilaria caudata. The sequence continues at coordinate 5,327 of JASCIV010000858.1, forward strand.
CCCTTTGAACCTTCTTCCGGTTTACGTTTCTTACTAGCAACAAGCTCTACGTCTTGATTGCACGACAAATTGGGTCGAACGATTACATTTTCCATAGCAGAAGAGCTTCCTTGCGATGATGAACGATAATCAAGTGAAAACCGCTCCTGTCTCACTCTCTTGAGACCATGACTTTTTGACTCGCCATAGCATGTGACGAAATCCAATTCTGATCTATCATCGTCAATCAAATCAATGACTTTTTCATCATCGTCCCACGGTACTTCACTCTTGAAATTCTCGGTAGTGATCGAAATCGAGGAAGTTTTAGATTGTTTCTGTTGGTGATATCTACGTATACCTGCATCATGTCTCTTTCGAAGAGCGAGAACAGCTCTTTTGGACGCTTTTCGCGGTGAAACACCGCCGGGCACCTTCGACAAACAAAAACTAAGAATATCTGGCCTGCGAGGATAATCGCTTATGTCTCTCTTCTTCCTGTTTGTCGCACATCTTTTCAACAAGATGAACTCCGCCGGCGACATTCCCTTCTCAAGCATAAGGAATTCGGCAACCACGTGTTGAAGTATGGCATTTGGTGTACTCGGATTCCCTTGCATTCTGTAGAAAGCCCATATCTCTGCCTCGACTTCCGGACGGAGTTTCAGGTCATTCTTTAGGTATCGCGAGTCACATGAAAAAGTGAGCCATGGATAAGATTTTGACCATTGTTTCTGCATCCACTCCTGGATACCTGCAACGCGAGACTTCCCGTTATCTCCCTCTTCAGTAGAAGTCGACATCTTCTTTTCTTCAAACGACGACTCCAAATTGAGAGATTGAGTGAATGTGTACTGAAGGCTTTGCAACACGCCAAGCTCATCTTATACATGCACTTAAAGGACGATCAAGTTCTTCGAAAGGTCAAAACGCTTTGTTTCAACGATAATATTTGCTTATGTATTCCATGAAAAGTCGTGGGCTTCTTTCACCGTAGAACTCTTCACGTTTTCTTGACTTACAAATTCATTCAGCTGCAGTCTGGTTCATTGATGTTTCGAAGCCCCTACATGCTCAGAATGAACAAGGACTCGGACATTTCTGCCCTTGATCCCTCTAAGGACTCGGATATTTCTGCCCTTGATCCCTCTCGGGAGTACATCGAATACGATACGCCCGCGGATACAACGTTCGATGTCCCGGTCGATTTTATACTTTCAAGTCTCATCGAAAAGGATAATGAAGAAAACACATGGATTTTCAGGAAGGGATCTGGGAGTGCGTTGGTTTCTAAGTTCACAACGGAGAATGGGAGACCGATTTCGTTTGTCAGTACCGTGGAACGAGGTAGTAGGCCTTGTTCAATGTCTTCGTCAAGCTCGCGTTCATACATGTACAAGGTGTTGAAATGTGCACATCGCAGCAACAACGAGAAGGGCGTGCGTCCCTGCATGGCTAGAGCAACACTTAAGTTTTCGATCTTATTCGAGCAGGACGTTGAGAGGGCTGGCCTCTCTTATAGAGCAATAAACGTCATTTGGGATAAAGGAAATGGTGACTCGCCGATTCCATGCATTCATTTGAAAGGCGCGACTGCTAGGGGAGTAGTCAGGAAGCACGAAAGAAATAGACTGACCGAGATGGCTAGCATGCCTTCTCACATGACGATGGAGTCCATTCGTGCCAACTCGAAAGCGTTTGAACAGTTGCTTACGGGCAACAGAACTGGATTACTCATCTCGCAGAGTGCTGCTCATAAGGCTAGAGTTCGAGGCAGAAAAGAGCTTTATGAGAAGGAGGGAGACGTTGTGTTGGATTTGGGACGGATTCGACGCGAGTGCTGGGATAGACACCGCCAGGATGGATTTCAGAATCTTCCAATCCAAGGAAAGCTGAAGAGCTTCATGGGCACGGTTCACGATCTACGAGCAATGGGTGATGGAGGTTTCAGTGGATTGACACTGTTCACTGCCGTTAGCCTTGAGATACATCGCAGGCTTATAGAGACACGCAGTGAGAACGCCAAGAGTATCCTCATGGACTCTACGCAGTTCAGGGAAGCAGAGGTTCTGGTTTCCGTGCATACTGACCACGTTTTACGATCACTTTCCCGCGGAGCAAAGCTTCGATACAGCACCGACAAGCAGCATGTATGGGTAAAACCTCTGCACACTTTTTTAGTCCTTCGCCTTGAAACTGGAACCGAGAAACACAGAACAACTCAGCCGTTCATTTGTGCTGAACATATTAGCGTCGACAGAACGGCGGGAGAGATGAAGAAGTTTCTGGAAACTTATTTTGGAAGACTTGAGTTCTACATCGGAGTCAAGGCGTATCCGGCTTTCTTTGTATCTGATGAGGATAAGGCGTTCACTGCTGCTGCCGTGTGGGTATTCAATCGAATGTACGTGTCGGAGTATGGAGCTCTTCTGTTGCTTTCTTCCCAAAGAAAGGATGAAGCGATTCGCTGCGAAAGTGTTCGAACCACTTCGGTACATTGCACAGTGCACAAATCGAGAAATCTGCGTGACTATATCCATGACCTGGCAAAAGAGCGCAAGGAGAAGAAGGATGGAGAGGTTTACACTTCGTTAAATCGCTTTATGCAACAACTTTTCGCATTCGTCCGATCTGCTGACTCATATGAAGAGCTGTGTCATAGGACTGGTGCTATAAATTACATTTTATCCACGAAGAGTTATCCCTACTTGCCCCCAGGGGATGAAGGTAAACTCATTGTCGTCGCATCCACAGCGGATTGTGTGGAAAGAGGTGGTGAAGAGCTCTGGAGAAGGTTGACTCCTACAAATCGACCTCCCCCAGATACAAAGCCGGTGCACCGGGTGCGGCTAGAATCGAGGCTGGGTAAGGAACAGTTGGATTGGGATTTAGAGTTACAACTGAACAATGAACTTGAGGAGGAAATCGTCAAGGATGTTGCTATTGATGGAGCTGGGGTGGAAGTCTGTGGTCAGGAGCCCATCTTGGGCCGGAGTTCTGAATCGTTCGAAGCAAATGGAATTTGTAAGCTGTCTTATGGTAGGTTTGATGCCTACGTTATGTTCGAGTCAAAAATACGCGTGGACGGCGTCGACAGAGTGTTAGTTCAATATCATTGCCCATTTTTAAGTGGTTACGGATACGGTGATGGGGGATTCAAGATGCTTTACAGGCTAAGCGAAGTATCGAAGAGAGATGTGCATTCTCCGTTATGCGCCGAAGGTCGATCACTACAATTCTTTCGAACTAGCGTTTTCGCCAATGCTGTTTTTTTGTGCGACGCGCTAACGGGTAGAGCTCCATTGACTCACAACATCTCCGTTGAAGTAGCTATCAGGAATCGCAAGCACGTGGATGAGATCGGGCTTCAGATGAAGACATGTGCAAAGGGCATGCGTTTACCGGAGTATGTTAGTCGGCGAGCGAAATGGATTGACAATAAGAATGTTCTACAGATCTCTTTGATGTTGAGTCGACGGATGAGCGCTCGTAGGCGACCAAAAGCGGCGGATCACCTTCTACCGAACCGAAAAAAGTCTCGACTGACAGACATTGCACGCAACTGTGATGTTGACCGTCAAAATGGTTTAGGTTGTTCTACTCTTCTTAACAACAGGGAATCATCTAGCGACCCTCTCATTTCGTATGCAGCAGTGCCTGCAATAGTTCGGGGCTACGATGGCGGCTTAACTCAAGATTTCCCATCGACACAGTTAAGCTTGAGCCAAGAAGCCCGTACAGAATCTGTATGGAACAGTACAAGAGGGGTTTCGGGTGTGCGTGGACAGCTTCCGGAATCAGAGGCCGACAAGACAATTGTCGGTTTTCTCAACAAAGCTACTGAACAACTTCGTGCTATTCTTTCTCCGCTTGGATCTACAGAACTAATGTTGTCACTTTTATGTCGTCATATTGGGTCCCGGGAAGCGGAAAACGTTTCTTCCGAAAACGTTTCGGCAGAGCGGATCAAAGTAACTCTAGATGCTGTTGTCGGGTTTGACTGCTTCTATTTCTCCGAGATTTCGAACCAAACACTTTTAAACACTTGGTTTTCGATTTTGGAATCAAGTACTGTCTGGGAGGAAGGAGTGGTTGGGAGCGATTGCGGGAAATGTGAGCTGATTCCATTTGTGCAGAGAAGGATTGCAATGGTGAGGGATGGGGAGCCTCTACATTTCAGAGGGAGCGATGTCGGTGACGATCAGAAGTGTCAAGGACTTTCAAGAGAATGCTTGTTAGAAGATATGCGTGTTCTGGTCCGATCCAAATGGTCCATGGCAAATGACTTCAGATTGTCGTCTCGCATAATGGATCAAATGACGGCACTCTATTCAAAGCTGGTAGGAAGGGCAAGAAGAAACATACTGGTTCAACAATCTCAATGGCTAACTGACATGGTATCGATGAATTTTACGTTGAAACGGCTACTGAGCGCCAAGAATCTAAGTTTTCTGGTACATCAGTGCAAGAAGGCGTTTAGGCAAAGTTTTATGCAAAGCTGGGATGATGCGGAGCAGCTTCTTTGTCCATTTTTGGTGAACAAGAACACAAGAAATGAAAAGTGGATATGTTTGGCTGCCTTCCAATCGAGTCGAGTCATTAAGATATATGATTCTTCAGCATCAATTCAGGCTCGATTATCGACAGAAATTAAGAGTGCAGTTGAAGCTCTGAAGACCTTTCTTTTATACCACTCTAGTCCTAATTGGGCGGGAAAATATAAGTGTTGTGGAGTGGACTTACAATTCCCGCAACAAGTAGGGAACAGAGACAGTGGTGTTTTGATTTTGCTTGCTTGCAGGTTTGCCTTGTTAGGACTGGAGAACAAATTCAGTATTGCTGATATTGAAAACTATCGCTGTAGGTTTGCAAATGAACTTTACGTCCAAAGGGCTACCTAACCAATAGAATCAAATTATTAAAAACGGCGTATCTTTGCTTTGTTCAAGTAAGAAAAGATGTTGAGAAGGGCTTTAGGGAGTTCATCGCACAATTCTGTAGCAGTCCTTGACAGACAGTCATTGCTTTTCAGCGAGTCGGGTACATCAGCAATGAACGTTGTACCACATCGTACAAATTTGCTTTCGCTGACGATCCAAATTATTGAAGATCGTACTCTTTTCTGTACTCTTCTCCCTCCTTGTATTCAGATGGACGAAAATAATATCGAAGATTTTGTGAAACGCATCATGCAAAGTGTATATGCCACTATATTTTGCAACACAGTGTCTAAGGAGTTTTCATTCTACAAGGACTATATAAAACGTTTCTTTCCCGTCGTTTTTTATAAGGTGAAAAAAGAGTTGGAATTATTGCAGAAGATTGAACGCCGAAATGGTGTTATGGAAATACATGATGAACATGACGTAATGAATGATTTCGAATTGGATGATGTTGCCGTTTGTCATCTCTTTACAGACTTTGTGAAATTTGCCGTTCGTTTTCGAAGAGTGTGCGCAATGTGTGTGAAACATAACTCAGGGCATCAAATTCATTCGGCGCTTTTAAATGAACCAGAGTGTAAAGAAGTTCTTCAATCTATGTTTGAGGAAGACTTTCGAGTGTTCTCTCGGTTTGTGTTGATCATGGACTGTGACGTTCTTGCACATGTCTTTGAAATTTGAACACCTCTTGTTGGATTTTGAGTTATTGAGCGGTTTTGTAAAAACATTTTGGCTTTGTTGTTGGTGAGATTGAATGTCATAAATACTTGTATTAATCTCAAATTGGCGCCTGATGGTGGTCACCAGCCGGTCACTGGTCGGTTGCGTTGCCAGCGATGCGTCGTTTTTTTCCGTTTGCCCGGCGCGCGCGGCACCTGGTGACAATGCACGATCTACACGTGTGCTTGCCACGGCGCGTGGACTTGCCAAGCC